>JAPXFY010001636.1:17500-34075 GCA_030674185.1 Monoplex corrugatus | reverse complement strand
GTATGACAACACTCACATGCGCTATGCAGTGCCATCCATCACTGACAGAGTACGAGTGAAAGAGATCCTCTTCAACAGTTTAATACAAATTAATCCATGGCAGTTTCTACATGAACAAAAGCATATAATAAAAATCACTAATACTGAATGACCATGATAGTATATTACCTAACTGGCATGCCAACAGCATCAACTTTAAATGTAAGAGGTCACACGACTACCATCTGAATGGGGATGGGACAGAGGTAGTACTAGTTGACAGCAATGCTTTCCCCAGCTGAAGGTAACAAGAAAAATCAAGTATTGGGAAACAGACTCAACTACCTTCACAAACTTAATCCAAGCGTGTGCTCTTCTTTTTGCCCCCTATATCAGTATATATGCAACACTACAACAGGCTGCATAATGGCAATCTACCACTATTTTTTTTTGATTTCCATATTTAGTTTTTCTCGAGTATTCTGGCCTTCTAGTTCCCTTGTTTGATAGTAAATGTAAAAGGTCAGTGAAACATTAGACAATTGCACTAGAAAACATGACAAGTTGCCGACAAACTTGACAAAAATATCGAATTCTTCTTTGGGAAAAGTAAACCCCTTAACACTTTCTCACCAAATTCTACCAGCTGCCTGACATAAAATCCTTATGTGTCATAGGGTCCTTAGAAATAATATTACTAATTCATCTGCCCTTTCCCACCCAGTGTAAGCAAAGAGGCATTTATGACTGTCAGACCCTCATAAAGGATGGTCCAAGGAGATACTGAGTTCTCTAATAAAATGTTTCAACTTGCTACACATGTGCGCAGCACACACACACACACACACACACACACACACACACACACACACACACACACACACACACACACACATACACACAAACATGCCACACCTACACACACACAGCACTACTTCTCCTTTTCTACATCACATGATACCAAGACTGAAGGGACTATCTTCACCAGCAGGGAAAGGGATATTTCAGCAACTACTATTTTTGCTGTTGTTTGTTGTATCAGAACAATGTTTTTTCCAATGCCATGTGCATAACCATAATGTTTTTGGTCCACACTATGCACGCTTTATCATTTACAGCATAATCAGCATACCTTGATTTGGGCAGGGGTGACATAGAAAAATATTGCAAGCGGGGTGTTTTTATGGTTTGTATCTGTGTGCCACAGTAACTCAAGTAACAGACAAGGTTTACAAAAGATATTTAAGTGGATATTGAAAGGCGTAAAGTTCTGGCAGATTGCAAGATCCTCCTTTCCATTCCTGCTTACATATGACTGTGCTTGACTGCACAATACGGCGGAATCCACCTGTAATGGAACTGCCTACAACAAATTTTTGGCATAATATTCTTTAATTTCCCTGCCGTAATTTCATTATCCTTTCCCTATTTGTATAATAGTTAATACTGTCATACAACAAACAAAATCTGGCTGTTGTTCATAAACATGTTTCATATTACAAGAGCATGTTTTTCCCAAAGGTCTGAGCTTTCTAGCATCTATAGTAACATCTTGCCCTACAACAAACAAGTGCATCACGTCTGAAAATTGTGCTAGATTTCTTCCAAGTGCCACTAAAAACTGTCCAGTGCCCTTACCACATTGGGGATATAATGCCAGCAGCAACAGTGTGTACATCCATTACATTTGCATAGAGTATGCCATTTACGTGTGCATTTCATGGGTTGTTTCATTTGTGGATTATTCAATGACATAGCCATAAAACTTAATGAAAAACGTCGACGGTGATGATGTGTGAAATAGGGACGTTGCAGCAAATAGCCTTCTGAACTCCACCAGCAACTGATCAAGGTAATTCAAACAATCACAGCTTTGAACTATAATGCACTAAAGACTAATGTTCTAACTATGAACTACTGCTAAAACGAACACAAAACAACTCCGCGACGACTTTCACTGTATTTGATGAGTGGACGCTCCACACAAGCTGTTCTGCAGAACAGTTTTAGCAATGCAGCCCCTGGTACATTGGGTAGTGCATTCCTTTTATACTTATATATGTTTAATGCTCTGCATCTTGATGGGATTAAGGCTCCAGGGGTGAGTGTCTGCCATGTGTACTATACACTGAGAGAGAAAACTCTACACTTTACTGTCGGCAGTTTTGAACTCAAGACATTCAAATTCGAAGGCCAACATCTTCATAAGTTTTCACCATGAACCCAATACATCAGTAAGACTTTAATAAGATTAAAAGAAGAGATGACTTTCACGAGGAAAAACACATGTGCACACTAAGCACTAAATAGCACTGTGACATTGAGAGTTTTTGGCCACCTGTGCAAAGCACTAACAGTTTTTGGTGCAGTTTGGTTTGGTGATGTTTTTAGTCCTTTGGAGGGGGGGGGTGGGGGGGTCTTGCTTATATTCCTTCCCCCTCCTTTTTTTCCCGTGCAATGTTTTCATAAAGCAAAGATATGAATGAAATAAAACAAGAGTCATACTGACCACCTTGTCTGCTAACCAAACTCAAAGATCAGTATTGAATATTTCAAGTGGATTACATTTAACTAAGATTTTGGATATTTTCAAAGGTCATCAACTCAACAAGTTCATGGTCAATCCGCTGGAAATTTATAAAACAGTACAAGAAATAAAAACAGTTCATCAATGAAACATACAATATTGTTAGCATGGATTCTTACTTCTTCACACACACCGCCACCACACACACACACACACACACACACAGACACACAGCAACACCACCGTCTCTCTCTCTCTCCGGTCCTCTCCTCCCCCCCCCCCCCCCCCCCCCCCCTCTCCTCTCTCTGAGTCTCTCTCACTCTTGCTCACTCACACACGGGGAACAAGTGAGCCAACCTCACTCGCACACACACACACACACACCAAGCACGCGCACACTCACACGCACACACACGCGCGCGCTGCGCCACTGTCCAATACTTTCACAGTCATAGTTAATTTAAAAACTAAAAACATTCTGTTTTCTTTTAGTTTTACAACAAGTGTAAGAAGTTCATAAAGAAAAAATAACAAAAAGAATCACTGAGCATGAGTCATGTGGGTGTGTTCATACATAGAAATCTAATACACAACATGCTAATGACAGAGTCCTGTGGTGTGTTAATACTTAAAATTACCAGAAACACAATGAAAGGTTTCTCTTACACTTTGACAAACAAGATACACAATGACAGATTACCATTACAATTTTAATTTAATAATACTCAACTTGTGATATTTTTAACTTTGACAAGTTTCTGAAAGATATCCACCATGTTAAAGTAACTTTCAGATTGTGATGTATGGTTGACCATGTATAATCATCTAATCACATTTTGTGGAGTGTGCCTGGGTTGACAATGCTTCAATTTTGCTTTCGACAGCACCTGGGTAAATTGATCTAATATAAATTTTTAACCTCTTGGGGAGTCATTGCACTTTTGGAGTCATGATCTAAACATTATAGTAACAACCCCCAATGAATTGCTGACACTCCAGCATTGCAGAAATATTGAATGCTAAGTTAGAAGATTTAACCCCCCTGAATTTTCCCCCTTGTTCCCTTTCAGAGCACATGTACTGAGATGTAAGGCATTATCATTGAAAATTTAATCAAACAAATTCAGATGTTGTTAAAAACAGGAAGTTCAAACACTTTTGTCATTAAATGATACTGTCAAGAAAACCTTTTTTTTTTTTCTTTTCTTATTTTAGGATCATCACACTATAGGGGCCACAGAAGCTGGCAGTATTTTTTCTTTTCCTTTTACAATGCGATGATCGATGATGGTCAATAAGGATGATAATTATGATGTTAGTGAAGTTCATCTAGGACAGAGACGCGTGAAGGGCTGAACTCTTACAACTTACAAGCGTGATATATCCTGGTTCAACCAGCCCAAGAGGATACAGACCCCAGCAGTGCTGATTAGAAGGATTTGAGCAACGCCCTCAATCATCTCTGATTGCATCCATGAAGTGGAAAGGAAAGCAAAAGATATACTTAAATGAATGTACTGGAAAAAGTTCTTCCTGATGCTGAAAACAGTGATGAAAGTTTTGTGTTCCATGACAAAGCTGAACATTCTATTCTGACATATCTATGCCAAATAATCCAGATTTCAATCTGGAAAATAGCAGCCTCTGGATGATATCACTGAAAATTATCAACCTTTAGCCAGTGCTTGAGTGAAAATCTTTTGGATATTTGAATGCAAATTTACCACAAACAAAACCTTTGTCCCATTTCTGTTATCATTGATGTAGGCCAGTAACTGTTTTTCGGTGCAAACTGAAATGAAATAGGCCTAAGTTTAGATAATAGATATAGATCTATGTTACTTGACAAAACTCTTCTCCTTTCCTATCAAATTTATTCTGCGTATACAATAGCCGAAAATGAATCAGCGCAGCGAAGGGGTTACATAAACACGAGAAATATGTGCTAACCCGACAGAAATGCAAACTGACCATTCGGCTTCACTCTATTTGTGACCAAGTGAAGTTCACGATGAGTCGTTTGTTGGGAACTGTGCCTGTGAAGAGCTAGGGCCTACTAGCGGTGTTTCGTAACCCAAGTGTTGAACACTTGGCAACAGTGACACAGTTTCTCGTTTCTTTGATCGAACGTCTGAACAAATCTGGCAGCAAATGAACGGACCTTCAGTGTTAACTTGGTGTGGAGCTGTGGGAGGACAGAAGTTTTAATCGAACGAACCGATTATTTGCATCCACTTCCAGATCGTCCTTGACCTCCGAAAAAGCAGTTACCAGAAGGCAACTGCATCCACCATTTTAGTGCTAACAAACCCGTGACATGATTTTCCATAAACCAACGTCTGTTAACCTGCTGAGAACTTCACTGCGTACAATATATTTAAAAACCCATACACGGTTTTGATGTAAAGTAAATGCGACGACGAACGTCATAACATCCTGGAAATCCCGATGTTCGGCAGACGGCGAAGGTCCGCCATGTCCAACAGAGGAAGGTCACGTGGTTGTGCATCACTGTTACATCTGTTTGTGAGTCATGTGACCTCTCAGTCAAACGGGTTTTGACCGCTGCGCGCAAGCTATCCCCCGTGTTGTAGTTGTCGGAGAGTCAAAGTTATGCGTCATGCCCCAAGGCGATAATCCTCGGAGCTTAGCTGGAAATTTGGTTTCCGTACATGTGCACCAAAAAAGTGAAAGTATAAGCCGTCTGTACGGTATTTATAAGGCCGAAGGCAAGCTTGCATAAACATTGTGCGTTTTAACACGTAAAATCGACGACTGCAGACTAGTATTCTGTATGAACAGATCCCAACGGATTAAAGACAGCAAGTCAGCAACGTTGATTTTATTGGATATTGTGAGCGCAGTGTTTGCTTTGGTTTTTGGTTCCTTCAGACAGCTCGACATCGAGAAGCTCAACCATCAGATTCCATGTGTCCGGCGATCCCTACCTGTTTCTAGGCCATGTTTCAACAAATGATCAGTGGACCCAGGTAACTATCAGTTTTATACACCTCTGTCAGTCTTGTCTGTCTGTCCCTGTTCTGTCTCTCTCTCTCTCGTCTCTTCCTCTCTGGCTCTCTCTCTCTGTTGTGTGTGTGTGTGTCTCTCATACACTCACACACTCACACACAACGCAACGCGTTTGCGCGCGCACGGACAACACAAAGCACAAACACACACACCACACACACACACACACACACACACGACACCGACACACGTACACATACACCAGCAGTCTGAATCCTCAAATAATTTCTATGGAGGATATGCGTGATGATACAACGGAAATGAAAACAGGTTTATCACCCAACACCTCATTCCCGCCATCGATCATCCAAGCGTGTTTTTGGTAAAAAACAAGCAAAACAAACAGCACAAAAAAAACACAAACAAAACAGATACGAATCAGCAATACTGACATAGTGCGGGGCACCTGCACATTAATTTACAGTCGTGAACGTGTTTGTTTTTGTATTAATTTGTAATGTGAGTGTGTTGTGTGGGTGTGTGTGAGTGTGTGTGTGTGTAGTGTGATGTACGTAGGTGTCGGGTGTGTTGTGGGTGTGTGTGTGAGTGAGTCTGTCTGTTTATATATGTTTCGGTGATTCCAACTCTCGTGTTCCGTGTGTGTGTGTGTGTGTGTGTGGTGTGTGTGTGTGATGTGTTGTGGTGTTTGTGTGTGTGTGTTGGTGTGGTTGTCAGTCTGCTTTGTAGTGTGTGTGCGTGGGTGGTGTCAAACCGCTTTTGTGAGTTTGGTGTGTGTTTGTGTTTGTGTGTGTGTGTTGTGTGTGTGTGTGTGGTGTGTGTGATTACATTTGAGGTAAAAAAATAACCACAGCAGAACACCACATTTTGCTAATTCTCATTAGTTTGATGAGAAGTATGTGCCATTTGGAACCCATCCTGTCAGTGTCTGAGCACACGCTTTATTTGAAATGGTCACTTCGCTATATACTCCACTCTACACTATTACTGCAAGAAGCTTTGAGTGCATTACTCTCTCTCTCTCTCTCATCTCTCTTCTCTCTCTCTCTCACTACACAGCCCACGACACACACACACCAGGCACACACACACATACACACAACAGACGTCACACACACACACACACACACACACACACACCACACAAACACACACACACACACACACATATCTCGGTTTTTGGTTTCCGCCTTGCGTTTTACAGGCGAATGCAATTTGAACTCGAAACTAGCATCTGCCTCTGCAAATGGACGTCTAGCCTTACCCACCCCTAATCGTATCGGGGTCACATGATGAATAAATACACTTGGGAAGCCTGCACAGACCAATCCCGAGAGTTCATGTTCATCTAGGCTTAGACCAGGACCGATTACGTCGTGTCCTTTCGCAAAATCCAAAGAGAGACCAATACTGCACATTGACCATTCCTCGATCAGACCTGACTCGTTCCAGACTTCCACGTTCAGATGAACGCAGCATAATTTAGCCGTGCGGTATCCACCTGTCGACGTAACGCGCCGTAGAGTGATGGAGTGGCCTTGGACCTTGAGATGTTGGCCTTATTGACCTAAGCTGTGTGCCTAGACTTAGGCTGAACGCGTACCTCCTACCTGTGGTCATATGCTCTCAGGTGCCTGAATAGTAATGTCATTTTGTTTGCATGCTTTATTGATTTCTTCGTTTCTTTTTGCTCGGGTCATTTGTGACAGAAAAACTGTAGGGTGTCCGGTCGGTTTTTTTTGCATGTGGGGCGGGTGGTTGATGCGGGGGGTGTTTCGGTGATGTGGTGGGTGTGGGTGGTTTGTCGTGCTCAAAACGTCAGTTAATTGTTAACTTTTGTTGCGCAAAAATAGCCAAATTGCCATTTTGTTTTCCCAGCTTCGCTGCTCGCCTTTTATTTTTTTTCCCCTGATCATTTAATGAGTATCCCCCCCCTCTCCTTCCAGCTTTTGCTCCCCCCCCCTCACACATTCGGGCAGAGCAGCAGCAGCAGCAGTGGTATAGAAGTATCATCAGTCCCCCCCGCCGATGGGGCATCATGCCTTTCCATCCCTTGTCGCTGCAAGCACATCGCCCAACCCCCTGCCCCTCAGCCCCCTTTCCCAATCCGTTTTAAAAAGTTAAACCCTGGGTCTACCTGGTGGTTCTCTTTTTCCCTCCAGTTTTTCCGGTTGTGACCAGGATTCAATTTCTCTTTCCCATAAAATGTCCTATAAATTTTTCTTGTCTTCTCGATTTTTTTGTTATTAATGATTTCTTGTGTCTTATGTCTATTATCTATCTATCTACCAGTGTATCATCTTTTAAATTTTTCCTATCTATCTTTTTCTGCCCAGTTTTTATTCCTTAAGTATATATATATTGGAAAGAGAGAGAGAGATAGAATTTTAAAATTTCAACCCTACTGGTTATAGTAACAAAAAACAACAATAATAAACAAAAAGTAAAAAACAAACAAAAAAAACAGAAACACAATAGCGACAATAACACAAAACAACAAATCTGCGTGAGAACCAGAGTGAAGCCCTTTTCATGCAAACCCCGTTTATTTCTCCCATTCAAGTCACGGACGTGCCGTGAAAGATTTTTTCACCGTCTTGTGTGTGAGTCTTTAGCTTTGCTGTTTTTGTGTTGAACCGCCGCAATCCAACTTGGGAGTTTGGGTTACCCCTGGGGGATTCAGTTTCTATGCGCACCCCTAATCCCCGGAATTACCCTGCCAATTTCCCTTTTGACCCTGCGCTAAAACCAAACGCGCAGGCAAGGTATTAAAATAACCGGGAGGGTGAGGGGGGGGTTGGCTTTGGGAATAAGACCCCGACGATGACTACTTTTAAGGGCCTGACACGAGGCCAGAATGTTTGGGATTAATCTCCCAAATTCAGAGTTTCTTTCTTGAGCTGCTCTTTGGGCTGACCTCAGTTGTGTCCCTTTTTTTTTTTTTTTTTTTTTTTTGGTTGATTGATTTGGTAGTTGTTTTTTACGTCGACACCAACCTCAGTTGAAATGGCGGACGGGGAAAAAAAACCCAGGAATTGGGAATGGGGAATTTCAAAATCCTATCTGACACCACCGGGACGCAATGTGTTAAGGGGACAGGAAGGGAGGTACAACTTTAATATAGCGCATGGGATTCGAACCTACAACATTAGTTTTTGAACCGACGCCAAGTTGTCCATAGTTGATATGACCCTTTAATTTATAAAACACAAGAGAAGCGCAACTCACCCACCCTCCTCTTAGGTAGAACCCCAAAGCGCCCGCCTTGGGTCGATTTTGTTTGCTTTATGTAGATTGAAAAAAAGAAAAAGATTTTAGATTGAAACCAGTGAGGTAGTTGAGTCGGCGGATATTTAAAAACTCAAACAGCGCAGCTGCGAAAAATGACATGATGCAAAACGGATTAGCCGTTTGCCTATGTAGGCCCTTTCCGGCAGTTCACGTACAATACGTGTAAAATTTAAAGATTTTAATGATATGTGGGTAGCTAAAGAAACAGAGAAGATATGAAAAAAACAGCGCCGTAAATGTCATGTTCGAGGTGGGGGGGGGGGGGGGGGGTAAAAACGTGCCCTAACAAGGTACAGTACTGCGGTGGAATTCTTGCTTTTATCATTCAAAAAGTGCAAATATTTGCTTAACCTTGCTAACCTTGAAAAAGAGAGAAAGAAGCAGGGGATGGGGATGAAGGAGGGAGATCTTAAATAAGGGGACGAAAAACCCTACGTGTGCATGTTAAAAAAATTTTCACCCGGGGGTAACACATACAGCAAAAGGGAAAAAAAGCCCGTTTTTGGGCGTTTCAAAAGTTCAAACGATTGCACAGTAGGCCCGTTTGCTAACCGAAAAATGAGAGAAAAGAAAAGAGAGTGAGAGAGAGAGAGAGAGAGAGAGAGAGAGAAACAGACAAAGACAGAGAAGAGAGACAGAGAGAGAGAGAGACAGACAGAGAGAGAAGACTTACTGTGCTTGGTTCATGCTGGTAATTTTTTTTAGTAACTAGATAAGACGGATGTTCGAATCGAAATCATTGAGCTACACTGCGGGGGGGGGGGGGTGTGCAGAAGGAGTGGGGGTGGGGGGGGGGGGGGGGGGGCAAGTCTCCTTTCCCGCAGCAATGGGCGCTTTATTTTTTTCAAAGCCACAGATCCCAAGCAATATTTCAAAATGCAACAGTTTTTCGGACCACCAGTTTTTGGGTTTTTCGCTGCTTTTTTATCCTGTTGATTATCTGGACCCATTTACAAACTAAAATGTCATTAGCCTGCCCACCAAAACAGGGTAACAAAAAAAATGCCCCACTCCCCCATGTAGGGCAGTTTTATTAAACCCCTTTCCTCTTATCTGTTTACAAGTCCGATGATTCATTAATCCTTGAAAGGGTCATCCACGTTTTAAATTCGTTCAAAGCTTTCCCAAGTTCTGCTTTTAGCCATCTGACCTTAAAACATTGATGTTGAAGGCGTGGACACACGCACCTGCTGAACACAAGGATTTTAGACAACGAAATAGGCGTGAAAATTTGGGGTCTTTTATAACATTGAATGGTAAGCACTTTCAGTAATTTTGGGGTCTCTTTTCGTTTTCTGCCCACTCTCCCTTGTCTTTGGTTGGTTTGGTTGGTTGGTTGGAAAGGTTTTGGTTGGTTGGTTGGTTGGTTGGTTAATTGGTTTGGTGGGGTTTTTTATTGGTTGGTTGGTTGGTTGGTTTGGTTGGTTGGCTGGTTTGTTTTGGTTGGTTGGTTTAAAGTTGGTTGGCTGGTTGGTTTTGGTTTGGTGGTTGGTTGGTTTGGTTGGTTGATTGGGTTTTGGTTTGGTTTAGTTGGGTTGGTTTGGTTGTTTGGATTTGGATGGTTAATTTGTTGGTTGGGTTGGTTGGTTGGGCTGGTTGGTTGGTTGGGTTATTGGTTGGTTGGTTGGTTTGGGTTTGGGTTTTGGTTGTTTGGGTTTGGGTTTTGGGTTTAGTTGGGTTTGGGCTGGTTTTTGGCGGGTTTGGGGTTGGCGGGTTGGGGTTGATTTATAATTTAGATTAAGGGATGAAATAAATTTGAGAATTTAGGTTTAAATCTTTGAAAGAAAAAGGACAGCGAGAAACAAGAAAAAGTGTTATTCCGTAACTCCTTTGCGAAAGATTACACTCAACCAAAATGCTGTTGTGAAGTATTTAAACCCTTGGACTCTGCACTCTGTCCACCAGCATCCTGCATTGTGAACCATGCTAGCAAAGCAAACACTTAACCCTTTGACTCCCGCACTCAGTCCACCCAACATCCTGCATTGTGAACCATGCTAGCAAAGGCAAACACTTAACCCTTGACTCCCGCACTCTGTCCACCAACATCCTGCATTGTGAACCATGCTAGCAAAGCAAACACTTAACCCTTCGACTCCCTCACTCTGTCCCACCAGCTTCCTGCAAGAACTGGTGGATGGGTAGGGAGTCAAAGGGTTATTGAAACAAAAGCTACCGTCCTGTATTTTACGTCAGTGTGACCGCTGACGGCCGTGCCAACGCGTAAGGCTTTGCCATGATCAGTTTAGAATCTTCTCCGTCACATGACGTCTGTAGCGTCATTGCAGACGGAATATATTCCGAGCTGGAGACGCCATCTTGAGAAACTAAAACTGACACATATGTGACATCGCCTTAAGCTGTGTTTCACAGCTAACTATCCCCGTTATAAGGGCGAAAAGACTTTGATCGCCAGGCCTAGTACAGGTGTCAAAGGTGCATGGTTGGTTTGGCCACTGACCTATTTTTAATGCAGATAGTCGGTTACCCATTACTTAATGGTGACCAGAAATATGAGTAGAAAGACTAGCAACTGCACTGTCGCTTGCGAATACGGTCTACATGTGTTACTTTAAATTAAGTTTTGTCGATTTTATCTGAGTGTGCTTTTATTCGTCTCCTTTCATTTTATAATATTTATCTATCTATCTGTCTGTCTGTCTGTCATCTATCTATCTATCTATCTATCTATCTATCTATCTATCTATCTACCTATCTATCTATCTGTCTGTCTGTCTGTCTATCTGTCTATCTATCTATCTATTTATCTATTTATCTATCTATCTATCTGTCTGTCTGTCTATCTATCTGTCTGTCTATCTATCTATCTATCTATCTATCTGTCTGTCTGTCTATCTGTCTATCTATCTGTCTGTCTATCTATCTATCTATCTGTCTATCTATCTGTCTATCTATCTGTCTGTCTATCTATCTATCTATCTATCATCCACACACACACACACACACACACACAACACACCCACACACACACAACGCACGCAAACGCACGCACGCCACGCACGCACACACACAAACACATACACACACACACACACACACACACACAGGGGGAGGGAGAGAGAGAGAAAGAGACAGACAGACAGAGGAAGAAAGAGAGAGAGAGAGAGAGAGATTTGGATCTCTGTATATACTTAAATGTGTCCATCTTTTTCTTTCCTTATAGCTCTAGATTTACATAACATTATATAACATTGTTCCAGGATGTTCGGATGCTGTTATCTCTCTGTTTATTTCTTACATGTGTAGTTCAGTCCCACTTTGGACAAAGGATAGATGTAGAAAAACACGCAAGTGTTTATCTATTACCCTTTGTGTTAATGTTATCTTACCTTACCCTTACCTTACCTTACTATACCTTACCTTACCTTACCTTGCCTCATCTTATCTTGTCTCACTCAGTCGACATCAACGGTCAGTCTGCGTGTGCGAAACACGTGTTAACCCTTTGACTCCTGCACCCTGTACACCAGCATCCTACATTGTCAGCCATGCGAGCAAATCAAAAACTTAACCCTTTGACTCCCTCACCCTATCCACCAGCTTCCTAGGAAGCTGGTGGATAGGGTGAGGGAGTCAAACGGTTAAGTTTTTGCAGTGGGTGCATAGAGTGCGGGAGTCAAAGGGTTAAAGACCTCTTCAAAACTATCTGTGTCAGTCCTCTCTCTCGAGCCCTCTGCAGCGCTGGATGGATCAGGTGGTAGATCTGTTGAATCAAGATCTGATGTCTCGAGTTTCAATCCCAGCCTATAACATAGATAACTGGCCCGCTGGCTACCAAGCTTAATATTCCTGTCACACTGTGATGTCAGCTTAGTCTTCTATAGGTGCAGTCCACTCCTCTTTCCTTTTCAAGACCTTGCCAGCGTATAGGGTTTTGTGCAGGCTCAGTGATTCTGCCAGATGACAACTTACTGCTAGATCATCATCATCGTCGTCGTCGTCGTCGTCATCATCATCATCGTCGTCGTCATCATCATCATCATTATCATTATTATTATTATTATCATCATCACTACTACTACTACTATTACTACCACTACTACTATTGCTACTACTATTACTACTACTACTATTACTACTACTACTACTACTAATATTACTACTACTACTATTACTACTACTACTACTACTATTACTACTACTAATACTACTACTACTACTATTACTACTACTGCTACTATTATTACTACTACTAATACTACTATTACTACTACTATTGCTACTACTACTACTATTGCTACTACTACTACTATTACTACTACTATTACTACTACTACTATTATTATTACTACTACTATTACTACTACTATTACTACTACTACTATTATTACTACTACTAATACTACTATTACTACTACTACTATTACTACTACTACTACTACTACTACTATTACTACTAGATCCAGAGTGACCCTAACCCATAAACTTATCCACTGACCTCCTGTAGAGGTCACATGAAATGTCCGGCCGATATGGTTTAATCTCTAATATATTAGTCCTGTGCTCTGGTGTGGGCAACTACGTAACCTTGCGAAATTTATCTGTCTTCCGTATCATCATCCACCTGAAGGAAGTTGAATGGTCAGTTGGGTGGATATTGAGGTGTTAATTGCAACACAGTACAGCACAATCCAATACAGTGTAAAGTTATGCAACACAATGCAACAGGACACAACGCAGTGCAGCGCAACATAACACGGCACAACCCAATGCAGCACAGTGCAGTGCAATGCAACACAACACAACACACAACACAACACAACACAACACAACACAGCACAGGAGCACGATCCAACCCAACCTAGCCCAACTCAACCCAACCCTACCGAGCGCAGTGCAACGCAACGCAGCATTGCACAGCATGGCACAACACAGCACCACAACCCGACCCAACACAACGCAACACAGCCTGGCACGACCCAGCACAACACAACCCTACACAAACCAAACCAACCCAAGCCGACCCAACACAGCACAGCACAACGCAACACAGCACAGCACGGCATAAACACAACACAATACAACGCAACACAGCATAGCATAACACAACACAGCATAATACAACACATCACAACGCAACACAGCACAGCATAACACAGCACAGCATACTAGCACAGTACAGCACAAGCAACACAGCACAGCACAGCATAACACAACATAACACAACGGCACAGCAAGCACAATACATCACAACAGCACAGCAAAGCACAATAAAGCAAAATACAACACAACAGCACAGCAAGCACAATACAACACAACAGCACAGCAAGCACAATACAACACAACAGCACAGCAAGCACAATACAACACAACAGCACAGCAATGCACAGTAAAGCATATCCCACTCCACCCCACCACAACAACACATCACAACACAGCACAACATAACGCAACACAGCACAGCGTAGCACAGCACAACACAGCATAGCACAGCACAACACAACACGGCATAGCATAGCATAGCACAGCACAACACAGCATAGCACAGCACAACACAACACAGCACAACACGGCATAGCATAGCATAGTACAGCACAACACAGCAAAATACAGCACAACACAGCACAGCACAGCATAGCCCACTCCCCCCACCCCCCACCTCACCCCACCATAACACAACAAAACACAACACAACAACACAGCACAACACAACAATACCACAACAACACAAAACACAACACAGCACAGCATAACACAACACAGCAACACAACACAACACAACAATAACACAAAACACGACACAGCACAACAACAACACAAAACACGACACAGCACAACAACAACACACAACACAGCACAGCCCACCCCAACGCAATTCAACGCAACGCAGCGCAAAGTAGCACAAGCCAACGTAACGCAGCCCAATGCTCATAATTATCTGTTCTACTGTGTCCCCCAGAATGGTACAAGCAGCTGTTGCATTGGAGCCAGAATTTAAGCGAGGAAGGAGTCTTCAAGCTGTGGCTGGTCAACAAGCCTGTGGTGGGAGTTACAAAGGCAGAGACAGCTGAGGTATGGTGGTTAGATAAACGTTCTTATGACTTTTAATTTTATGATTATTATTGTTTGTTGTTTAAAGCTCAGACAAATATAGAGAACCATATCGGGGCTATGACCATCGCCAATTGTACGCAACGCCTCGATGACCCTGACCTTGACAAAAAAAACTAGAAAAGAAACTTTTTAAGTTGACTGACCATACATTCGCGCACATAATCCGATGATATGGCCCTGGCGTTGACCATTCCGTCCATTGATGAGTGAATGAGTTGGTTATTGAATCTATGGCTAGTTACTTTTCTGCGTGATTGTATTTACTCTTGCTTCAAGTGACTGACCTAATGGTTGATTGTATGATCGAATAATCAGTCGTCTGGCTGACTTATTTCTGATCAAGATGGGTTGATTTATCCCGTGGATAATTCATTGATCAGCCGGGTCAGTGATGGTGATCTCAACGGTTAGACGATTGTTTACTTTGCTAGGTTTTGTGATGTTTTCTGATAGATAGAATGCTTCTTCCAGGTTGCATGGCTTAGTACTTTATAAGGTGATTGTATGAAAAGATTGTTGGCTCATTGTAACAGGAATATTTTGTATGGCATCCTTATTATGACTGATTGGTGTTTATGCAGGATAAGACAATGAATTGTGTTGTATGGTAGACTGGCTTAAGGCTTGTGCCACGATCACCATACACGTGGTACCTGCGACGTTAGTGCATATGGAATTCGTTCCGAGCGCGGAGACGTCATCTTGAGAAACTGAAACTGAAACTTACTTAGTTGCCATAGATTAAAACGACTTTTATATTCTGTTAAATAGTCCTCGTGTTCTGTTTTCAGGTACTACTGAACAGCTCCAAACACATAGACAAGGCCAGTGAATACGACTTTCTGCATGTGTGGCTGGGCACTGGTCTTCTGACAAGGTACTACTAAAACTGCTATGGGTTTTTTGAAGAAATTATGTGCTGTTAAGGTTGGGGGAAAAAAAAAACGTTGTGAAGGTACGCGGTTCTGTATGTTTCAACCAGTGAAAGTGGATTTTTCTACAGGATTATGCCAAGGAAATGTTCTTTGTTGCCGTGGGATCTTTAACCCTTTGACTCCTGCACCCCGTCCACTAGCATCCTGCATTGTCAAGCATGCTAACAAAGCAAAAACGTAACCATTTGATTCCCTCACTCTATCCACCAGCTTCCTATAGGAAAGTTGTGGATAGAATGAGGGAATCAAAGGGTCAATTTTTTTTTTTGCAGTTGGTGGACAGGATGCATGAGTCAAAGGGTTAATTAATAGAATCATGGACTCTTTTCTGCGTGATGGACTGGATGACGTTCAACAAACTTCAGCTTAATGACAAGACAGAAGCTATCCTCATTGGCACCCGTCAGAAACTTTCTCAGCTGCCTCCTCTTTCTCTCCCATTATGTAACACATCAGTCCCAATTTCTGATTCAGCTAAAAACCTTGGTGTCTGCATTGACTCTACCCTCTCCATGAACAACTTTGTTTCTCAAACTGCCAGATCTTGCTACTATCATCTCCATCGTATAAGCCTGATCAGGAAGTATCTCTCTGTCGAAACAAACTGCAAAACTCGTTCTCTCCTTCATAATGTCTCGCATTGACTATTGCAATTCACTCCTGTCTGGTCTGCCTGCCTCCACCATTCACATCCTACAGCGCATTCAAAACAATGCTGTACGCCTTGTACTCAAAAAGAAAAAAGCTGACCACATATCTCCTCTCCTGGCACAACTTCAC
>JAPXFY010001636.1:5000-12500 GCA_030674185.1 Monoplex corrugatus | reverse complement strand
ACCTCTCTTTTATTTTTTACTTTTTATGGATTCATGAAACTTTCTTTATATACCGTTGTCTTTTTCCTGAATTAATTTTTTGTGTGAGTATGTTTGTTTCAACAAGCATTCTTACCAACAAACGCCTATCAATTAACATCAGAAAGAGAGTCCTTGAATGTTATATAGAACCAATACTGTTGTACGGATGCGAGGCGTGGACAGTCAGCAAGCAAAGCCAGAGCAAGATTGAGGCAGCCGAGATGTGGTTTCTAAGAAGAATGTTGAGAGTTCCATGGACAGCAAAGAAAACAAACGAGACAGTCTTCATGGAGGCAGACACAAGTAGATCACTCATAAGGAAGATTAGGAAAAGACAGGCAACATTTATAGGCCATTTTATGAGGAAAGGGGATTTGGAGCACCTGGTCACGACAGGAAAGCTGGAGGGAAAGAGAACACCAGGTAGACCCAGGGGGAGAATGCTGGACGGACTTGCAGAGTGGCTGGGGATGAGGATGGTGGGGGGGATGCTAGGGGCAACGAGAGATAGAGATGGTTGGAAGTCCATGGTCGCCAACGCCATGCGGCAGGGCACCTGATGATGATGATGTTTGTTTTCATTCTTAACATGAAGCAGTAGTTCAGTATAGATAATGTACAGTCTGGTTTGTTTTTAAACTGAACCGTTCAACTCTCATTTTAGCTGCTTGGTTTCTGGGAGGGTAGTAGTGAATTTTTTTTTCTCACTAGTTCATTAGTGCTGTACTGGTAATCTCTTCCCATACTTACATACCCTTGTGGAGATGCCGGGGGCTCTTTCGGTATAAATAGTATCCCCATCTTCTGGAAATTATGTGCCAGAAATTTCCTCTTTTCTGTCACTCTCTTTGTTTCTGCCTTATTTCTTTCAAATCTATCATTTTCTGCCTTGCTGGTCCATTCACATGTATGTGTTCGATAAAATCTTACGTACTTTCTCTTAGGATTGATAATTGGTTACATGTATTAAGTGCATTTTTGGCTCTAAGGAAATGAGATTTGCGGAAGCAGCTTTAGGTAACTTAGGCCTGTTTTGTATATGCTTTAGTACCCTTAGTTATGTTTGATGAGACTCGACTGTGTAGTCCCAGTTTCCCCAATGAACCCATAGCACGCCCAACTCTGGGTAGGAGCCGGTTAGAGCCGAAAAATCCCACAGTGATTTTTGAAGGTACTGATGGGGATTCGAACCCACGACCTCCGTTGCGTTAACCACTACACCACGACGACTGGTCACCATCTCAGTCTTCTAATTTTATACATACTATTGTCATGTTCTGTTTCCATTGTCATGTTCTGTTTCCACTGTCATGTTCTATTTCCATTGTCATGTTCTGTTTCCATGGTCATGTTGTGTTTCCATTGTCATGTTCTGTTTCCATTGTCATGTTCTGTTTCCACTGTCATGTTCTATTTCCATTGTCATGTTCTGTTTCCATGGTCATGTTGTGTTTCCATTGTCATGTTCTGTTTCCATTGTCATGTTCTGTTTCCATTGTCATGTTCTGTTTCTATTTCATGTTCTGTTTCCATTGTCATGTTCTGTTTCCATTGTCATTGTTCTGTTTCCATTGTCATTGTTCTGTTTCCATTGTCATTGTTCTGTTTCCAGCACTGGCGAAAAATGGCGATCGCGGCGAAAGATGCTGACCCCGACGTTCCACTTCCGCATCCTGCACGATTTCCTGGAGGTGTTCAACACGCAGTCCAACGTGCTGGTGCACAAACTACAGCAACACGTGAACAAGGGGCCCTTCAACGTCTTCCAGGACATCGCCCTGTGTGCTCTTGACATCATCTGTGGTAAGGACAGTCAGGATAGAAGGAGAGAAAAGGGACGATTTGGCGGTAGTGTTTGTGTGTGTGTGTGTGTGTGTGTGTGTGTGTGTGTGTGTGTGTGTGTGTGTGAGAGAGAGAGAGAAAGAGAGAGAGAGAGAGAGATAGATAGACAAAGAGAGACAAAGAGAAAGAGAGAGAGAGAGAAAGAAAGAGAGAAAGAGAGACAAACAGAGAGAGAGAGACAAACAGAGACAAAGAGAGAGAGAGACAGACAGACAGACAGACAGAGAAAGAGAGAGAGAAAGAGAGACAGAAACAGAGAGAGAGAGACAAAGAGAGACAAAGAGAGAAAGAGAGAGAGAGAGAGGACAAAATTTTATTACGAAATAAGCCAAATGTATGCTTTTTTTACATCCAGTCCTCGCCCAAAGAGGGTCTACATCACACATAGATTATACCCTTAGGTAACATAGATACTCCAAGTACAGAATCATTACACTTTCAGTCAAAGAAATACATTTGAGACGAGAGAAGAGAGACAGAGACAAAGACAGAAAGAGAGACAGAGAGACAGAAACAGAGAGAGAGAGAGAGAGAGAGAAGAGAGAGAGAGAGAGTGAGAGAGAGAAAGAGAGAGAGAGAGAACAACAGAGAGAGAAAGATAGAGAGAGAGAGAACAACAGAGAGAGAGAGAGAGAGAGAGAACAACAGACAGAGAGAGAGAGAGAACAACAGACAGACAGAGAGAGAGAGAGAGAGAACAACAGACAGAGAGAGAGAGACAGACAGAGAGCAATAGAGAGAGAGAGAGACAGAGAGCAACAGAGAGAGAGAGAGAGAGAGACAGAGAGCAACAGACAGAGAGAGAGAGAGAGAAAGAGAGAACAACAGACAGAGAGAGAAAGAGAGAGAACAACAGACAGAGAGAGAGAGAGAGAGAACAACAGACAGAGAGAGAGAAAGAGAGAGAGAGAGAGAGAACAACAGAGAGAGAGAGAACAGCAGACAGACACAGAGAGAGAGAGAGAGAGAGAACAACAAGAGCAAAAAGAAAGGGTCAAAAATAAGCAAATAAGCAAAATATATGCTTCTTTACAACCAACCCTCGTTCATATTATGGTCTACACCACACTACACATAACTTATACGTTAGAGTAGATATTATTAGTCAAAGAAATATATTTGAAGAGAGAGAGAGAGAGAGAGAGAGAGAGAGAGAGAGAGAGAGAGAGAGAGATGAGATAGTGGAAGGTATTGGTCCACATGCTGTAGCAATATGTCAGTGACCCCGGGGACCCTTTCAAGCCGTCTAAGATAACGCTCTTAGTATTCTTGGCATCATCTGTGATAAGGGAGAAAGACAGATGGTGGGATGGACGGAAAGAGAGGGAAAAGAATGACGGGAGTAACAGAGAGAGAGAGAGAGAGGGGGGGGGTGGACGGAGAGAGAGGGAGAAGAATATGGCAGGAATAAGAGAGAGAGAGAGGGGGGGGGATGGACGGAGAGAGAGGGAGAAGAATATGGCAGGAATAAGAGAGAGAGAGAGAGAAGGGGGGGGGTGGACGGAGAGAGAGGGAGAAGAATATGGCAGGAATAAGAGAGAGAGAGAGGGATGGACGGAGAGAGAGGGAGAAGAACATGGCAGGAATAAGAGAGAGAGAGAGAGAGAGAGAAGGGGGGGGTGGACGGAGAAGAAGGAGAATAATATGGCAGGAATAAGAGAGAGAGAGAGAGAGAGGGATGGACGGAGAGAGAGGGAGAAGAACATGGCAGGAATAAGAGAGAGAGAGAGAGAGAGAGAGAAGGGGGGTGTGGACGGAGAAGAAGGAGAATAATATGGCAGGAGTAAGAGAGAGAGAGAGAGAGGGATGGACAGAGAGAGAGGGAGAAGAACATGGCAGGAATAAGAGAGAGAGAGAGGGGGGGGGGTGGACGGAGAAGAGGGAGAATATTAGTGTATTTAAACACCATGTTGTGGTTGTGTGTTTATGTATATTATTTGTTTTTGTTGTGCTTCTAAAATAGTAGTTTGTTTAAATACAAGTTATGATTGTGTATTTATCTATATTGTGTTTCTCATTGTGTCTCTGTGATATTGGTTTATTTAAACACCATGTTGTATTTGTGTGTTTTTACATAAGTGTTTTCATTGTGTATCTAGAATATTCATCATCATCATCAAGTGAAGTGCCTTGCCACATGGCGTTGGCGATCATGGCCTTCCATCTGTTTCTATCCCTTGTTGCCTCAAGCACCCCTTCCACGCTCTTTGTCTTCAGCCACTCTGCAAGTCCGTCCAATATCTTCTCCCTGGGTCTACCTGGTGCTTTCTTTCCCTCCAGCTTTCCTGCTGTGACCAGGTGCTCATATTCCCCTTTCCTCGTAAAATGGCCTATAAATGTTGCCTGTCTTTCGTAATCTTCCTTATGAATGATTTTCTTGAAGATCACAAGAAGATCATCTAGAATATTAGCTTCTTTAGACACATTATTGTGCTTGTGTTTTTATTTACGTGTTTTCGTCACAGTCGTCCAGTTGGCCAGACCATGTAGACAGCGGGCAAACAGGAAGAAGAAATAACAGAGAGATGCCTCAGTGGCACGATTCTCTGTGTAAATGAATCGCTGCGAAGCGAGAGAGAGAAGATAATCTCAACTGCATACAAGTATAAAAACGAAGGTTTAAAATATTCGCACTTATTTTCCAAACGTAATTTTCTCATGTAAGAAATGAGTTTATTACCACTGCATACAAGCATTTTAAAAAAAGGAACGTTAGAAATGTTGATACTTATTTTCCAAAGGTGTTTTTGTCCTTTACACTTATTTTCCAAACATAATTTTCCCATGTATGAAATGGGTTTATTACTGCTGCATACAGGTATAGAAAGGTACGCTCGGAATATTGATACTTATTTTCCAAAGGTAATTTTGTCATTGCAAAGCCAGAAGAAGATTGAGGCAGCCGAGATGTGGTTTCTAAGAAGAATGTTGAGAGTTCCATGGACAGCAAAGAAAATAAACGAGACAGTCTTGATGGAGGCAGACACAAGAAGATCGTTCATAAGGAAGATGAGGAAAAGACAGGCAACATTTATAGGCCATTTTATGAGGAAAGGGGAATTGGAGCACCTGGTCACAACAGGAAAGCTGGAGGAAAATAGAGCACCAGGGAAAAAATATTGGACGGACTTGCAGAGTGGCTGAGGACAGAGAGGGTGGAAGATGTGTTTGCGGCAACAAGGGACAGATGCATATGGAGGGCAATGATCGCCAACGCTATGTGGCAAGGCACTTGATGGTGATACGTTTTGTCATTCAGAGCATGAGTTTATTACCGCTACATTTTTGCATCAGTTTTTCATTTTAACGATTGTTAACATACAATCATCATCATTATCAGGTGCCCTGCCGCATCATGGCGTTGGCGACCATGGACTTCCATCCATCTCTATCTCTCGTTGCCCCTAGCATCTCCCCCGCCCTCCTCATCTCCAGCCATTCTGCAAGTCCGTCCAGCATTCTCTCCCTGGGTCTACCTGGTGCTCTCTTTTCCTCCAGCTTTCCCGTTGTGACCAGGTGCTCCAAATCCCCCTTCCTCATAAAATGGCCTCTAAATGTTGCCTGTCTTTTCCTAATCTTCCTTATGAGTGATCTACTTGTGTCTGCCTCCATCAAGACTGTCTCGTTTGTTTTCTTTGCTGTCCATACAATACGTGTATATAAAATGACATGTCGCTCAAACAATCCACAAGGAACATGGCTGTCATGTTGATTCCATTCCATTCAGACACAGCAATGGGCCAGCACGTAAACGCCCAGACGACAGATTCGGATTATGTGCGAGCCGTATACTGTATGTCGAGGCTGGTGGAGCACCGTATGCGCGTCCCCCTGTACTGGAACAAAACAACCTACGATCTCTTTGGGCCGGGCAAAGAACACGACCGTAGTCTGAAGATTTTGCATGACTTTACACTGAAGGTACTGTGTGGGCTTTGATTGTGGTGATGGGTGGAAGAGTGAGTGACAGAGAGAATACGAATATGAGTAGGGATTGTGTTCAGCGCAGGTTAGGGCCCCTCATTGAAAAGGGTAATACACGTGAAACACAAATTTGGATCATTCTATAAGATAAACAGTGCATCGTCCATAGAAAAAATGTATATGTAATGTTCATGTAATTCAAAACCCATGACGTAACAGTTTTCAGTCCTTTAATACTTCATAAATATACACGTTAATTTAAGTTACATCAAGTCTAAATTTATTTGAATTCCGATAGTGTTTCGGCGGTATTAATTTCATTTTAAGATTGTGTAAGAGAGAGAGAGAGAGGGAAGGAGGGAGAGAGAGAGAGAGAAAGGGGGCGAGAGAGAGAGGAGGGGGTCCTGAAAGGGGGGGGGGGAGGGACTGACGGGGAAAAAGAGTGAGAAAGACATACTGTTCTGTTCTGTTGGTTTTAAAGTCCTACCACTCTCAGAGTATACGAGAAAAAATTGCTCAAAGAAGCCTTGAATTTTTTTACTAGCATTGTGAGATACCGATGCTTTATTCGGTTCTCCTTCGTGATCCAAGCATGACTGATGAATGGATGATGTGAGAAAAACATACGGATAGGACAATGTATTCATTAAAGGTCATGGCTTCCCTAAAGAGGTGAAATGAACATACATGATATAAGTATCCGAGATGATAGTTTTTTGACAATGTTAATCATATCTCCCCTACTTCTCAGTAACCAAAATTACCCACAGCGTTTTTTAATCATATTTTACTTACTCATCAACAACTAGAACTACCCACACTTTGTTTTTAACCAGGTAATCAAGGAACGCATGGTAAACTTCGACGCCAAACGGGCGGAAGCCATGCTGAGTGACGTCAACAACAAAAGCGGGGGCAGTAACTCGCTGCCGGAAGAAAGCGAAATGTGCTCGCGCAAAGTTCGTCTGGCTTTTCTGGACATGCTGCTGTACATGTCGGACAATGGCCGTGCTCTGTCCATTGATGATATACGGGAGGAGGTGGACACCTTCATGTTTGAGGTTAGATGATGATGTTTTTAGTGGTGAAGGGGGGTGGTGGGGTAATAAGCTTGGAGGTTTTGATTTTTTTTTTATAACTTGTTATTTTTGTCTCTCTCTTTCACTTTCTGTCTCTCTCTCTCTTTCTGTCTCTCTTCTCTCTCTCTCTCTCTCTTTCTCTTTCTGTTTCTCTCTCTCTTTCTCTTTCTGTCTGTCTCTCTTTCTCTCTCTCTCTCTCTCTTTCTCTCTCTCTCTGTGTCTCAAATTCAGTCTCTTTCTCTCTGTCTGTGTCTCTCTTTCGCTGTCTGTCTGTCTGTCTGTCTGTCAGTCTGTCTGTCTCTCTCTCTCATTCTCTCTCTCTCTCTCTCTCTCTCTCTCTCTCTCTCTCTCTCTCTCTCTCTCTCTCTTTGTTGTTTTGTTTTTTTCTTTGGCCACTGCTGGCTTCATCCTCATCTTCTTTTTCTTCGTCTTACTTTCTTGTCCATTCGTGTTGTCCTCCTCGTGAATATACAGTGCAGTAGGATAATCCCATGGGGTGAAGATGAGACCTTTTCATTGGCTCGTTAAAAAGAAGAGAGGGAAAAAAAAGGGGGGGGGAGAGAATTGGCGAAGAAGTGGGAGAAGAAAGGGGGGGAGGAGGAATTAGCGAGGGACGATCTATGATCTATACCAA
>JAPXFY010001635.1:12500-34079 GCA_030674185.1 Monoplex corrugatus | reverse complement strand
ACAACATATCAAGAAGTGCTACTGTGTGACATAGAATATGGAGACTGACACAGGGAAACCATTGTGTCCATCAGCAAATCTATAACATGTGGAACCATTAACTATGGTGTCCATCAACAGTCCTATAACACGTGGAACCATTAACTATGGTGTCCATCAACAGACCTATAACATGTGAAACCATTAACTATGGTGTCCATCAGCAGACCTATAACATGTGGAACCATTAACTATGGTGTCCATCAGCAGACTATAACACGTGGAACCATTAACTATGGTGTCCATCAACAGACCTATAACATGTGGAAACCATTAACTATGGTGTCCATCAACAGTCCTATAACACGTGGAACCATTAACTATGGTGTCCATCAGCAGACTATAACACGTGGAACCATTAACTATGGTGTCCATCAACAGACCATATAACATGGTGTAACCATTTGGAACCATTAACTATGGTATCCATCAGCAGACCTATAACATGTGGAACCATTAACTATGGTGTCCATCAACAGACCTATAACATGTGGAACCATTTAACTATGGTATCCATCAGCAGACCTATAACATGTAGAACCATTAACTATAGTGTCCATCAACAGACCTATAACATGTGGAACCGTTAACTATGGTGTTCATCACTAGACCTATAACATGTAGAACCGTTAACTATGTGTCATCAACAGACCTATAACATGTAGAACCGTTAACTATGGTGTCCATCAATAGACCTATAACATGTGGAACCGTTAACTATGGTGTCCATCAACAGACCTATAACATGTGAACCATTAACTATAGGTGTCATCACAGACCTATAACATGTGGAACCATTAACTATTGTGTCCATCAACAACCTATAACATGTGGAACCGTTAACTATGGTGTCCATCAACATACCTATAACATGTGGAACCATTAACTATTGTGTCCATCAACATACCTAAAATAACTATGTGAACACATATAACTATGGTTGTCCATCAACAACCTAATAAAACATGTGGACACAGAAACCGTTAACTATGGTGTCCATCAGCAAACCTATAACATGTGGAACCATTAACTATGGTGTCCATCAACAGACCTATAACATGTGGAACCATTAACTATGGTGTCCATCAACAGACCTATAACATGTGGAACCATTAACTATGGTGTCCATCAACATACCTATAACATGTGGAACCATTAACTATGGTGTCCATCAGGAAACCTATAACATGTGGAACCATTAACTATGGTGTCCATCAGGAAACCTATAACATGTGGAACCATTAACTATGGTGTCCATCAGGAAACCTATAACACGTGGAACCGTTAACTATGGTGTCCATCAACAGACCTATAACATGTGGAACCGTTAACTATGGTGTTCATCAACAGACCTATAACACGTGGAACCGTTAACTATGGTGTTCATCAACAGACCTATAACACGTGGAACCGTTAACTATGGTGTCCATCAACAAACCTATAACACGTGGAACCATTAACTATGGTGTCCATCAACAGACCTATAACATGTGGAACCATTAACTATGGCGTCCATCAGCAGACCTATAACACGTGGAACCATTAACTATGGTGTCCATCAACAGACCTATAACACGTGGAACCATTAACTATGGTGTCCATCAACAGACCTTATAACATGTGGAACCATTAACTATGGTGTCCATCAACAGACCTATAACATGTGGAACCATTAACTATGGTGTCCATCAACAGACCTATAACATGTGGAACCATTAACTATGGTGTCCATCAACAGACCTATAACACGTGGAACCATTAACTATGGTGTCCATCAACAGACCTATAACATGTGGAACCATTAACTATGGTGTCCATCAACAGACCTATAACATGTGGAACCATTAACTATGGTGTCCATCAACAGACCTATAACATGTGGAACCATTAACTATGGTGTCCATCAACAGACCTATAACATGTGGAACCATTAACTATGGTGTCCATCAACAGACCTATAACATGTGGAACCATTAACTATGGTGTCCATCAACAGACCTATAACATGTGGAACCATTAACTATGGTGTCCATCAACAGACCTATAACATGTGGAACCATTAACTATGGTGTCCATCAACAGACCTATAACACGTGGAACCATTAACTATGGTGTCCATCAACAGACCTATAACACGTGGAACCATTAACTATGGTGTATATCAACAGACCTATAACATGTGGAACCATTAACTACGGTGTCCATCAACAGACCTATAACATGTGGAACCATTAACTATGGTGTCCATCAACAGACCTATAACACGTGGAACCATTAACTATGGTGTCCATCAACAGACCTATAAACACGTGGAACCATTAACTATGGTGTCCATCAACAGACCTATAACACGTGGAACCATTAACTATGGTGTCCATCAACAGACCTATAACACGTGGAACCATTAACTATGGTGTCCATCAACAGACCTATAACACGTGGAACCACTGTGGAGTCCATCAACAAACCTATGACATGTGGAAACACTGTGGTCTCCATAAACAGACCTATAACATGTGGAACCACTGTTTACGGTATCCATCAGCAGACCTATAAGATGTAGAACCATTTGGTCGCCATCTGCAGACCTACTGATTGACATATTTTTTAAGTGTTTTGTTTGTAGCAATAATTCTGTGAACTATCTGGATTTGGAAACCATTTTAAGTTTGACATCAGTTATTTTCTGAATCTTTTTGAAAACAACCTTCCAGTTTACATATGTTGGTAGTTTTGTGTTCCACTTACTACAACACTTTGGGTCTGGACCGTTGTCAGTTAGAATATCGTAGTATTGTTTCGTTCCTTTGTGGCTTGAATAAATGATCTGAAGGGACTTCTTCAAATTTAAAGCATGTTATTATGAACATCAATATTCATTTTCATAACATATTTTTAATCGATTGAATTACTCAAAAATATGTGATAAAATTCGAGATTAGTCCATATGAAGTTCTGAATTCATCGTAAGTCAAAAAATGACCATTGCTTTTCATATGACGAGAAACACAGAAGATACCTTTATTAATCCATTTTTTATAAGATTGTTTTATTTTCAATTCTTATGTTGTCGTTACAAAATATATGTTCGGTAGCAAATTCTTCAGAAGTTGCTGGGTGTATTTTTGCTGTTAATTCTTTATAGGCATCTAGCACGTGTTGCCAAAACATGTTGACTTTGGTACAAAAAGGTAGACATGTTTCTTACATATTGAGGTTATCCATCATGTGAAAGATAACAGTTATAATGTTTTTCTATTTATGGTTTGTATTGTTTAATTTCCGTATCCAGATAACTTTCAGCTTCCTTATAAACTGCTTTAGGTCAGTTAAACCAAGCCCTCCTTTATAAATACGTTTTTACTGCAGATTTTCTATTAATGCGGTCTGGTTTTCCTTTCCATGTAAATTTGAAACACAGCTTTTGTAAGTTTTAAATAAAGCTGTCTGGTGGATTACGGAGAAGCATCCATAGATGTATAATTTTAGACAAATTACAAATTTTAGAACAGCTGTTCGTCAAGTGGGGTGATTACTCTTTTTATCTATACCTTAAATAACTTTAAGATTTCTGAAAATTTATCATAATTCAGTTTTTCACAGTCTGTCAGGTCTGCGGTAAACCAAACACCCCAAATCTTAAATTTTGATGGATTCCATTCCATTTTTAGATGTGGTAAATATTTGGTTGTGGAATGTTTCTCACTTCCAAGACATAGATTTTGTGTTTTACTGGTGTTTATCACTAAACTAGATTTCCGTCCAAACGTATTCAATGTGTACATGTAAATAATTTCTTCAAAAGAAATTGCATCACCTTGTACATGTATTGTGATTTGTGTATCATCTGCATATTGCGAAATCTTTTGTGTACAGCTGTTAATAGTTATACCTTTTATTTTATCATTTTCTCTTATTATGATTCCAAGAATTTCTACACACAGTATAAACAAGTAGGTGAAATGGGATCTTCTTGTCGACATCCTCTCTCAATTGGAAACCGAATGGAAGTATTTCCATTTACAATAACACTTGATTTGATTTTATCATAAACAGTGTGGATCCGTTGACATATATCCAGACCAAACCCAAATATTTTCAAAACTTCCATCATGAAGTTCCAGTCTATAGAGTCAAACGCCTTTTCAATGTCAATACAAAGAAGTAAACCTTGAAGATTATTGTAGTTCAGATTATGAATAGTGTCATATATTAGCTAATATTGTCCCTTATGTATCTGTTTGACATAAAACCGTTGTGATCTTTTTAATGAGTTCCAATCTCAGACGATTGGCTATATATGAAGAAGCACCAATTTTATATACAACTTTAAGCAATGTTATTGGTATCCAGGTTTTCATTCATTCCCTTGGTTTGTCACCTTTGGGTATGCAAACTATAATAATAATGATAATAAATGACTTTTATATAGCGCTATTGTCCTACACATAGGTTAAGACTCACTGCGTTTTACATTAATAAGTTCATTTTTCCCAATCAGCCCTATGCCTAGTGGTCAACTATACTAACTCCCACTCCTAGTCACACCCCCAAAACACACATGCTAGCACATCTGTTGCAAGCAAGTACTAATATATACATTACTGAATCAGAAAGATCAATACTCATGTTTCATTACTGATAGTATTTATTAGGAAGATGAGTTTTGAGGCCCACCTAGAAAGAAGAGAGAGATGATGAACAGCGGAGAGAAAAAGGCAGATCGTTCCAAACAAATGGGGCCTTTCAACGGAAGGCTCGGTGTCCTATGATTCTGTATTTCGATTTTGATTTTGCCAGAAGCTCCTGGTTGCTTGACCTGTGACTGCATTCAGGCCTGTATGTTTTAAGCACAGAAGAGAAGTAGATAGGCAAGGTACCATCAAAATACCAATAAACCAGAATAGCTAGTTTACATTGTACTCTTGCTTCCACAGGGAGCCAAAGGAGCTACTGCAATAGGCTGGTTGCTGAGGTAGTCTTTTGCTTTCTGAAAACCAGCCTAGCTGCACTATTTTGTACCCTCTGAAGGCGCTTAATAGGAAAGGATGGGAGACCTGCAAGAATTGCATTACAATAGTCCAGTATTGACAGTACAAAGGACACGACAGTCGTGCTGTGTCATTTATAGAAAGATATGACCGAATTGAACTGATTCTTCTGAGTGAGATGATAAAAAGCAGATTGGCAGACAGAAGAAATGTGCTTGTCCAAAGACAGTGTCTCATCAAGATGGACACCCAAGTATTTTGCTGAGGATTGAAAAGGCACCGATTCAGAAGAGAGAGTTAAAGGATTAGGCCTTATCTCAGAAAGACGAACATGGTCACCGACGGCAAGAAGTTCAGTCTTATTCTCGTTTAACTTCAGTCTGTTTTTGTTCATCCATGATTTTATCTCACTCATACACAGCGCAGTTTGCTGAGAAATGTACCGGAAATTAGAAGGGACTGGAGCTGTCTGTAGTTCTGTATCATCAGCAAATTTGTGATAGTCAACGTGATGTTTCTGAATGATGTAGGAAAGTGGCTGAGTATATAAAGTGAAAAGAATGGGATCTTAAACAGATCTCTGTGGAACACCAGAAAGTAAGGGAAATGGCATTGAGTAGAGACCTTGAACAGTAATAGACTGTGTACGTCCACTAAGGCATGACTTGAACCACTGGAGAGTATTTGATCTGATACCAAGGGAAGTGGAAAGACGTTCGAGAAGAATGTCATGATCAATAGTATCAAAAGCAGAAGACAGGTCTAAAAAGGCAGCAATGGAAACACAATTCTGATCCATGTTAGTCTAGAGTAAGTCAGTTACATCAAGCACAGCAGTTTCAGTACTGTGACACATGCGGTAAGCCACTGGTTTGTCTCCAGCAGATCATGTTCATTCAGATGCTGTAGAAGCTGTGATATAACAACCTATTCTAACAGTTTTGAGATAAATGGAAGGTGAAACTGGTCTGTAGTTTTGGAGAGAGTCTGGATCAAGATTACTCTTTTCAAGAAGAAGAATGACAATAGCATGTTTGAGAGAATTGTCAGTGAGACGACTGAGATGGATGATATTGGTGACGATGTGAAGAAGATCATTTTCGCACAGTTTGACATATTATGTTGGTATGGGATCCAAAGAACAAGTTTCTTTTATTATGGGACTGCTCTAGGAATTTTCTGATTTCTTCAGGAGAAATTGCCTCAAACTGACCAGGAGAGAACCATGCAATGGCTTGTAAGAAGTATCTGTAGGAAAGTAATCCAGATCTTGCCTTATCTTTAAAATCTTTTCAGAGGTATCAGGAAGAAGGGACTAGGGCATGTTGGTTGTAAGAACAAGAGATTTTGATTTTCCTATTAGTTTATCAGAGACAGCAGAGTTGTTTGCAGGAAGAACTGTTTGAAATTACGAACTGAAATACTTTCTCATGGCCTCTTTCAGCAAACTAAGCAAAGCATTTCGCTCTGTCACATAGATCGTACGATTCACAGGCAACTTTGTGGAGCGCCATTGGCGTTCAACTTTGCGCAGTTTGCACATCCTCTCGTTGAGTTTGTTAGTTATTTATGGCACAGAGGGATGATCAGGAACACAGCGGGTGATGAGTGGCGCATGCTGATCGAAGATCTGCTTCAAACCATCATTATACACAGGCGGGTCATGGGGATCAGTTTTATTTGCTAAAGCAGCAAAGGCAGAGATGTCAGAGCGAAGCTGTTCAATATTCATTTTTTTAACATTTCTTGATGAAATAGTTCTTTTGGGTGTCTTATTTTACTGAAAAGGCAGACAGCAGAGAATGGCAAAATGGTCATCCAAAGCCAAGTCTGTTACACTGGACTGCAGAAAAGGTTGATGTTTTCGCACCACATGTCAGTCCAGAATATGAACATGGTGATGTGTCTGCTCGCTGATGACCTGGTGCTGACTATTGTCATGGAGAATGTCTTCAGTCGACTGACATTGGAGCATGTCAGACGGTCATAATGGAAGTTAAAGTCTCCCATGATCAGGAGTTTACTTTGAGAGGTGGAAATTCGTAATAGGAGTTCAGAAAAAAAAATCAAGAATGTCAGCTGGAGTGGTTCTGTTTCGGCGACTTGGTGGTGGTCTGTAAGGGCACAGAAGCTGCAGACTCATTTGTATTTGTCTCATGCGCAGTGATAAATATTCACAGGTTTTGAGGGAAGGCTTTTCAATCGTGCAGCAGCTACCTAATGCTTCTCTAAGCACCACGATGATGCCTCCCCCTCTTCTCCCTACTCATCAAACAGATTTTAGGATGTACCCCTCTGGAGTCATGAGAGCTTCATCTCCATGTTCACTGAACCATGATTCGGTGAATACAGCTACATCCAGATCCTTGTCCGTGATACGTTTCTCAGTGCTGTGGTCTTATTTTGACATGACTGTGCATTAAAGCACATAATGTGTAGACCCGTACTTTCTTGTTGACAACTTTTCACAGTTAGCACCATAACAAGATTTGTTTTGTCGACTGTGCAGCACAATGATCGCTTCAAGGGGTACAGATGGAAATCTTGCCAAAATTATCACAGGAATAGCACGGCGCTTTCTCCTGCCTGCCCTCTTTCCATGATGGGTCTTCCTTCTTCCCAGTTTCAGAGCAAGACACTTAAGTGGAAGATATCTTCTGGCCTGTTAAACCTGTAATATGTTACCAGAAACGTATAAAACTACGCCCTCAAAATCGTCGTTACAAGACCAGCACACTCTAGTATCACTATCAATCAGAACCGCACAGTACTTTTCCAGTGGTACTATCCACAACCAAGAGAATCTAACAGTACGTGCTCATACGATTCGTGAGCGATAATCACCCCGGGCTTGCAAAAGTACATTCATTTTGAGACTCTGTTGTACTATTTGCTGTTTAAGATACAGAGACAGCGCTGGTGAAACTGATCTGGTAGCTTGACATGCACATGGTAGAGAGTCCAGGACCTGCATCCATACAACAATGCAGTCAGGGCTACTGCTCTGCATACTGCGCACTTCATCTCCAGTTTCATGCGCCTTTTGTTCCATACTCGCTTGTGGGAATCTGCCATAGGAAGCACTTGCCTTAGCGATGCAGTTGGATACCTCCTTTTGAGACTGTTGGAAGAGGAGAGACTGCAACCAAGATAACTAAAAGATTCAAAATTGTTAAGGACCTTGCCGTCGATCTTTATTTTAGGTATGTTTGCTGTTGATCCTTTTGCAGGTTGAAATATAACTTCAGTCTTTGTGATGCTTATTGTGTCTAAAGCGCTTAGTGGCCACAGAGAATCTGTAAGTCTTTGAAGGTCATCCTCTGAGTGGGCAACGATAGCACGGTCATCAGCCTACAGGATTTAGTGACTTTTGTCCTTGCCTTCAGGCGTTGAGTATTAATGATACCTGTATCTGTGCTGCATATGATTTGGATTCCTGGATCTCAATCTTTAAAGGTGGAGAGAAGCATCATGCTGAAAAGGAAGCTGAAGAGTGTTGGAGCAAGACCGCATCCTTGCTTGACTCCATTAGTGACGGGAACTCATCATCTTCACTGCTGTTGACTAATCTTCCGTTCATGCCATCGTGAAAACATTTGATTATTTTTACCATCTTGGGAGGGATTCCAATAAGGGGAAGTATTTTCCACAATCCTGGGCATGACACTGTGTCAAACGCCTTGGTGAGGTCAACAAAGAGGATGTAGAAATCCCTATTTTGTTTCTTACATTTGTCTTGGAGCTGTCTAGCAGCGAATGTCATGTAGGCTCTCCCTCTGTTCTGGCGAAAACCACACTGGCTTTCTGGTACTGTCACATCAAGATGGGTATTCAACCTGTTTAAGATGACTTGGAGAGGATCCTGCCTGCAATGCTCAAAATGGAGATCCCACGATAGTTGTCACTGCTGGACTTGTCACCTTTGCATTTGTACAGGTGCACTCTTCTGGCATCTTTCAGATCTACGGGTAAACAACACTCTTCCCACAACGTACAAAGGAACTCAGTAAACTTCTGTATCAATGGTTGACCACCTGCTTTTAAAAACTTCAAGCAGAATACCATCAGAGCCTGCTGATTTACCACATTCAACTCTGCCATTGCTTCTGTCAACTCATTCTCCGTGGGTGGGTCGTCAAGTTCCATATGTAAGGGTCTTGCTGGGATCTCTTTAATGACACTGGGGTCAATTGATGAAGGCCTGTTAAGGAACTGCTCAAAGTGTTCTGACCATTTCTCATTTGTTACCTCGTTATCAGTGAGGAGCTCACCCTGGAGGTTCTGGATTGGGGCTGCACTTCTCTGTGGTGGCCCATACATATCCCTCAACCTGGAGTAGAAGAGCTCGGCATTTTATGAGTCAGCATAACCCTGGATCTCGTCTGTCTTCTTTTTCCACCATTCATCCTTTATGAAGCGCAACCACTTCTGAACGTTTCCTCTGAGCGGTGGAACTCGTCCCACTTTGAGTCAGAATGTTTGTTTGCAAGCCAATTCTTGTGTGCAGCATACTTCTCAGCAAGAAGACATTGACTATCAGAATCGTTGTCATCAAACCAGTCTTGGTGATGTCTTTTGAGGACGTCTATTGTCTCTGGCGACGGTGTCAACTTCATTTTTTTAATTTTGCCCAGTTGTCTATTGAAGGCAACTTGCTCCAGATGCTTTGAGAGTTCATTCTGTAAGGCAATTGATATGCCAGGTTAATTGATTCCCTGAACACCCAATTTTGGGGAGGTTTCTTGCCCTGGGCATTCTTTTTCTTCGCACCTGGAAGTTCACCTTTGATCTCAGGAGAAGGTGGTCTGTTGCACACTTGGCTCCTCTCATTGCTCGGGTGATATGAAAGTCACGCAGATCACGTTGTCCGCAGAGGATAAAGATATAATCTGTTTGATGCCAGTGCTTCGACTTTGGATGCATCCAGATGGTTTTGTAAACATCGCTCAGTATTTGTGATTGAGAGATTGTGCTGGGAGCATAGTGAAAGCAGACGCTTGCCATTTGGGATCTCATGATCGATGCCTCGCTGACCAATAATGCCAGCCCATGCTGTATGATATGAGCCGATTCTCGTGTTAAAATCCCCCAGGATGATTAACTTATCACCTGCAGGTAGGCTGTGTACAACTTCATCAAGCTTTTGGTAAAAGGCTCCTTTGTTTTAATCTTGGTTTGTCATAGTGGGGGCAGAGACACTCACAAATGTAGCATATGCATTGTCTGATAAAGGGAGCCTCATGGTCATGATTCTGTCATTGATGCCCTGGGGCTGTGACTCAAGCTGAGAGACGAGAGGGGTCCTTACTGCGAAGCCAACATCTGCCTTCCTTTCAGCTTTGTGACCTGACCAGTATAAAGTATATCCTGATCCAGCCTCGCTTAATTGACCCTTGTCTCTAAAATCTTGTCTCGCTGAGGGCAGCAATGTCGACTTTGTCTCTTTTGAGCTCTCATGTTACCATGGCTTTCTTCTTTCTTGTCAGTTGGCCTCTTTTCTATCTAGGAGAGTTCACACGTTCCAAGCAGCAACGATCATGGACTTAGCAGTTCGTTTCGGTCGGTGGTAGCCTGCCTGAATCCAGAGATTTTTAGCACTCTCTGCTCCTTTCCCTGTCTGCCTGCTACCTTGAGCAGTGGTTCCAGAGCCGCCGGGGACTGAGGGCACGTATGTCTGTCATGTTTGTGAGGGGGGTTGGTGCTGGGTGTCATGCGCATATGTGAGTTGCTTTTGTTTGTGCAGAGCCTCAGTAACTTTCTACACCTGCATCCACAAGTTGAACAATAGATGGTAAGTCGCAGCATAATTATGGCCAGAACCACAAGCAGTGCTCTGTGGCAATGCCCTTTATGCAGTATGCAGCTGCAGAATTTTCTGTCTGGGTTTACTCCCATAGCCTTTCCCCTCCCAAGGGGTAGCCCACAAGGCAGCAGAGAGAAGTGCAGGTCGTACAGTCTACTGTCATACTGTAGCAGAGACTTAGCTCTGAACTAACAACTCAGTTAGTTATTCAAAACAACACGTTTACACCACAGATACACCAGGTTTTTTTCATGCCATTGTGACAGCAAGAATGGCTGTTGCAGAAAGATTTTTGAGGAATGTTCTAGAATTTGGGGGAACGTTTATGCCATTTACCTTTCGATATAGAAATCACACACAACAACGAGGAAGGAGAGAAATGAGTAGAAGCGCACTAATCGCACTAAGCGCACTAGCAATAACTTTCAAAAGCAGTCCCCATATAACATTATAAATCAATATAGTTTCTTTAATTAAGCATGCTCAACTTAAAGCATAATCATTCATCATCATTCTTATTTGCCTAAGCCCTAAAACAATCCTACTTCTTTGCCCATCAGCCTTGAAACTCTACATTGGGGTAAGAATGTCAACGTACCTTCCGGTAAAGGCTCAGCACCTCTGCCAAGTTGTGTGGCCTATCTCCTAAAACAACCATGACTGACTGACTGTTCCCTCTCTCTCTCTGTCTGTAGTGTGTCTCTTTGTGTGTATTATTTTTCCTTTTCATTTAAAGAGGGTGGATCAGAACATGCTGGTGCTCTGACCCAACTTGTCTTAATGTGACTTCAAGTCACTCTACCTGTGAGTGAATGAAAGAGGAGTTAACATGAACAAGCACAGGCCAGAACCTGTCCACTGAGACAATGGACCTCTCCCTTTCACGGAACGATCCTCGAAAACATCCCAATAGAGTTGCATGTGCATCTGGCTCTATTGTTTGTCTCACTTTTAGTCTAACATAAGTGTGACTGGCTGTGCTGCTAGATGTTGGTTAATCCTAAGCCTTCGGCCAAGAGGCTAGTTTGTCTGGCTTGCCAGACATTTTCTACGTTTTGTTTCAGACTGAAGTGCAGGTATGTGTCTGTTTCTACCTGAGGGGTTCTATGTTGGTTAATCCTAAGTTTTCAGATGAGAGGCTAGTTTGTCTGCCTTGCCAGACATCGTCAACATCTTGTCTCAGACTAAAATACATGTATGGGCCTGTTTCTACCTGAGGGGTCTATGTGATATCAACAGACGAAACAAAAGAGTACTTCAAATTTAAATTCAATATTGCATTGTCATAAGCAAGGATTTGAATACCAACGTATACAATGTATTTGTAATCATATTCATACTGATTAATGAATACTCGTGAAGTGCTAGTCAAATACGAGACATGATTGCAAAGTTGTTAAATTATAGATTTAATGTGGTGTCACTCATGCACACCTCTCATACTGTATGATGTATTGTGGAAGATTATGTTGATTACTCCTTGAGTGTTGAGTCAACAATATTCTGGTCGGTTAAGTGGTATTTTCTGTTCGAATTGGTTTGATGGTGAAATGATCACTGGAATTATCGATAGGATTTATTGTTTAGTTAATTGCCATTTATTTGATTGTGAGACAGACTGTTATCATATTAATTGTTTGTAAGCTGGATAGTTTGTTTGATCAGTTCATTTGTGGCTGATTGATGAGTGAACTGAAGCACTGAGTGATGGATGGGATATTACGTTGTTGAGTATTTGATCGCATAAGTGTTTGGATTGTGATAGTCAACTGAATGATCATTCGATTTGTTGGATGATCGACTAACTGATGATGACTGAATGGTAGACTAGTTTAACTCTTTTCTCGCCATGGTCACAATCAAGCGACTTCCTGTACGACCGCCATGGTCGCATTTGTGCTACTTGGAGGGGTCATGCTAAACGATAACTTTTCACGCGGGTATAAAGTTTCTGTCAGCTCCACTGGTGAATGCAGGCGACTGTGCTATTTTTAAACTTTACCCAACGACCTAGTTTTTCCAGCAGTAATACCAAAGTGTGGCTTTGTTAACTGTCAGAATTACGTCACGTTTTCTCCGAAGCATTTTCTCCAATATAGCTGCAAATCGACACGCGCTGTCTACCACTTCAAGTAGAATAAGCAGACAGCTGACTTTGTGTGTAGATTTCCATTGCTTTTCCTCATTTATTATAATGATATCTGGTGCACAACTCATGAAATAAGATCAGTAGTACAACTAAAAACCCGTATAAACATGTTTTTTTTTTATAACAAAATTATCTGTGGAACAATCAATCAAGCACATAAACAAAAGCAAGAAGTCATATATAAATATAACATCTGCCCTTTACACAGCCAACAAAGAGTAATTAAAAACCTTTAACAGTCTTGTGATATAAGCTTTTAAAAATGCATACTGCGCTGCAAAATTGGCTGCCCAAAATATACTTGGCACTGAGGAGTGCCGTTTGTGGGGAAACTCGGCGGTGAAATAGTTAACTTAACCTGCTGTCTCATGTATACTCAAGAGATTATTTTTTTAAATAATTCAGTGATTACCATTTCGCTAAGTAATTCACCGGTCATCAGTTGATTGGTTACATGATCTTAATGGCAGAGTAAATGACTAATTAATGGATTGATACATTGAAGATTCTGTTTAAATGATTGCCATTTTAATAAAATAATCTGGCTGATAGTTACGCATTAGTTACTTTCTTTGATGGTTACATTCTTTACCAAATCCTCAATGATCATTTAATATCTAACTGGTGGGCTGTTGATTGAAATACAGGATGTAATGCTAATCATAATTAAGATAACATAATTACATATCTACATTACAGTACAAAGATCTTCTTGTGTCTGCCTCCTTCAAGTCTTTCTCGTTTGTTTTCTTTTCTGTCCGTGGAACTCTCAACATTCTTCTTAGAAACCACATTTCAGTTGCCTCAATTTGTTCTGACGTTGCGTGTTGATTGTCCATGCCTCACAACCATATGACAGGGTCAGTTCTATATAACACTCAAGAACTCTCTTCCTGATGTTAACAGATAGGTATTTGTAGGTAAGACTGGCGTTAATGTGCATGTTTTTTTTTCTGTGTGCAATTTCTTCAATGTTTCTGTACTGTCTGTCTGTCTATCGGTTTGTCTATCTAGCTAGATAGCCAGCCAGTAAGCCATCAATCTATCTGTTTATCTATCTATCTATCTATCTGTCTATCTATCAATCTATCTATCTATCTATCTATCTATCTATCTATCTATGTACGTATCATCATCATCATGTGACCTGCCACATGGCGTTGGCGATCATGGCCCTCGATATGTATCTGTCCCTTGTTGCCACAAGCACATCTTCCACCCTCTTTGTCCTCAGCCACCCTGCAAAGCCGTCAAATATTTTCTTCCTGGGTCTACCTGGTGTTTTCTTTCCCTCCAGCTTTTCCACTTTGACCAGGTGCTCCAATTCCCCTTTCCTCATAAAATGGCCTACAAATGTTGCCTGTCTAATCCTAATCTTTTTTAGCAATGATCTTCTTGTGTCCGCCTCCATCAAGACTGTCTCGTTTGTTTTCTTTGCTCTCCATAGATCTCTCAACATTCTTCTTAGAAACCACATCTCGGCTGCCTCATTATTGTTATGGCTTTGAGTGTTGACTCTCCACGCCTCACAACTGTATGACATTATCGGTTGTACATGTATATAACGTTCAAGAACTCTCATCCTGATTTTATTTGATAGACAATCATTGGTAAGAACGCTTTTCATCTTCTTGAATTCTGTTTTGGCTTGGCCGATTCTGCTGGATATTGATACGATCGTTCCCAGATATTTAAATTTATCAATCTGTCTCAAGGTTGTACCTTTTGCTGTCATTTTGCATGAAGGGATTTCATGTTTTTTATTGATTACATCACTTCAGTCTTCTTGCTATTTAGCTCCAACCTGTTATTATTGCTATTTCTATTACATTCACAAAGTTTTGTAGATCCCTTTCATTTTCTGCAATTAGCACTGTGTCATCTGCGTAACGATTATTGTTTATCATTTTTCCTCCAAAATTTAACCCAGGGTATTCTAACGGGTTTCTTTTGATGTAAAGTGAAAACAGATCTGGTGACAGAACACAACCTTGCCTGAGTCCTCTTTTGATATTTTGGAAAGAGATTATATCGTTTTCTATTCTCATTGCAGCTGTTTGTTCCCAATACATATCTCCAATTATTCGTGTATCTGTTCCATCAATATTGAGTCTTTCTAGTTGGCTGATCAATTCTTCATGTCTTACCCGATCAAAAGCCTTGGCATAATCAACAAAGCATAAATATGAATCCTTATTCAACTCGATTGACCTCTCAATGATAGCTTTTAGGATGTACATGGCATTAATGGTACTTTTCCTTTCCACTAATCCACACTGTTCTTCTGCTATTTCTCTTTGATTCTATTGTTTGTCCTCATCATGATTATTCTTAATAGGATGTTTATTATGTAACTCATGAAGCTGATTGCGTGATGGAGTTCGCATTCTATAGCCCCTGTTTTCTTTGGAACAGCAATGAAAATTGATTCTGACATATCTTTGGGGATTTTACTGGTGTCATAAATGTCATTTAGGAGGACTGATATTTTTTCAATATTAAATTCCTCCAGTGCTTCAATCATCTCTGCAGTAATGTTGTCTGGTCCTGGGGCGTTTCCTGGTTTTATATTTTTCATTGCTGCTCTGACTTCATCTTTCACTGTGGGTGGTTCTTCAAACTTCTTTTTTATAATGTGTTCTTCGTTTCTGTCATCTCGAAAAAGGTCTTTAATGTACTCTCCCCATCTATGTAATGTTTTGTCTTTTTTTCCATGATAAGCGTACCGTCTTTCTATTTTAGCAACCAGTTGATGTGCATGTCTTTTTCCTGTGGACAATTTCTTCAGTTCTTCTGTACATGCCCTTTGGATCTGTTTAGTGCTGGTCTTCTATTTCTTTGCAAATTGTTTTCAGCCAAGCTTCCATAGCTTCATTGTACCTTTCTTGATTTTTTTGTTATCTTCCTGTATATCTCCTCGTTTCTCTCTGCCTTTCTCCTTTCCTCCATCAATTTCTTTAGTCATCCAGTTCTTTTTTTGCTTTTCTATCTGTCTCAAGGATTTCTTCAAAAGCTTCATTTATCGAATTTCTCAACTTTGTCTATTGTTCCTCACTGTCACCAACGTCTTTCAGAGCAATGAATTTGTTTTGAACACGTACATTAAATTTTTTACGTATCACTTCATCTGTTTTAAGAGTACATGTTCCTGTGTCGGTAATTGTTCCTGTGCGTAAGAAAAAGGTATTACATTACATTTTGACTCACCCTCGTACATACATAATATATACATATGTATATATATATATATATATATATATATATATATATATATATATATATATATATATTGTATATATTTACTCTGTGTGTGTGTATAAAAACATAGATGCATACATATATATGTATACTTTATATATGTATATTTATGCACACACACACACACACACACACACACACACACACACACACACACACACACACACACACACACATATATATATATATATATATATGTGTGTGTGTGTGTGTGTGTGTGTGTGTGTGTGTGTGTGTGTGTGTGTGTTGCATATATGTGTTCATATACATGTGTATGTGTATATGTGAAAATAATTATACATAGATAGATAGACAGACAGACAGATAGCTAGATAGCTAGCTAGCTATCTTGATAGAAAGAAAGATACATAGATAGATATAGATAGATAGCTAGATAGATAGACAGATAGAAAGGTAGATAATAGATAGATCGATAGATAGATAGATAGATAGATAGATAGATAGATAGATAGATAGATAGATGGATGGATGGATGGTTGGATGAACGAATGGATGGATGGATAAATAGATAGATATATAGATAGATACATACATACATACATAGGTAGATAGATAGATAGATAGATAGATTGCTAGATAGATAGATAGATAGATAGATTGATAGATAGATAGGGTGTGTCTCTGTATCTGTGTTTGCGCGCGCGTGTGTCTGTGTGTATGTGTGTGTGTTGCATATATGTTTTAATACGTGTGTGTATGTCCATATGTAAAAATAATTACAGATAAATAGATATATAGATAGATAGACAGATAAATAGATAGATAGATAGACAGACAGGTAGATAGACATAAAAATAATTATAGATAAATAAATAGATAGATAGATAGATATAATTATAGATAAATAGATAGATAGCTAGATAAATAGATAGATAGATAGACAGATAAATAGATAGATAGATAGATAGACAGACAGGTAGATAGACAGACAGACATACAGATAGATAGACAGACAGACAGATAGATAGATAGATAGATAGATAGATAGATAGATAGATAGACAGATAGATAGTGTGTGTGTGGGGGGTATATGTCTTTGTGCGTGGGTGTGTGTGTCCGTGCGTGCGTGCGTGCGTGTGCGTGCGTGTGTGTGTGTGTGTGTGTGTGTGTGTGTGTGTGTGTGTGTGTGTGTGTGTGTGTGTGTGTGTGTGTGTGTGTGTGATATGCTTGGAATTGTTGACACCCAGATCCCCTCCCCAATTCTATCCATGTGTTTTGAGCATGGGGCAACGTCAATGTATATTAAACAATTATGGGTACCCTCACGTCAATGTATATTAAACAATTATGGGTTATCCTCTCTTTTCCCCTCTCTCTCTCTTTCTCTCTCTCTCCTTCTCTTTCTTTCTCTCTCTCTAACTAGCTAGTTATCTTTCTCTCTCTCTCCCTCTCTCTCTTTCTCTTTCTCTCTCTCTTTAACTCTCTCTCTCTCTCTCTTTCTCTGGTATTATTTTTGGTTGGTTGGTGGCTGCTTTGACTTAGGGAATGTTTTGATGGTTGGTGTGTCTGTTGGGGTGCTGGTTTGTTTTCAGGAAACGTGTCTTTGCCTGAACACCTGCTGGTGGTGAAGACATCACCGTTATCAGGGTTCATCACACCAACAAGGGATTACAGTAGACAGGATATAGGTATGGGTTTTATCATGTACACATACATCACTGTCCCCATTGGACATGTCATTATGGTAAGTCTGAGAAAAACAGTGAAATATGACAGCATTGGAATTATAGAACTGTCTACAGTTGACAATATTGGATCTCATACCTTGGTGTGGATGACCTGGTATGAATGGCGGTATAATGGTGTGTTCCATACTTCAATATTCATCGTTCTGTACAGAATCATGCTTTGCTTTGACATACAATGTTTCAGATTGTTTTTTTCCTTTCACCCTGAAAGTCAAACACCTTTCAAATTTCACAATGGTTTGTTCAACTGTTCTGTCAATTACTATCCCAGCTTTCAGCACCACCTGGATTGTAACCTGAAAATAGAGTGTAAAGATGGACAGGATGAAACAGAACATTGCCCCTTCAGCAGTCCTGACTGTCAGGGTTTGGTGGCTTTATGTAACCATTGCTATAAATTTGTCCGTATTTCAGACATGGGTGGTGATATGGTAGATTTCTTTCAACCATCTCACAATTACTGCATGTCTGGCATGCCCAGTTGTGAAGAGGATTGGTCTGGAATGGTCGACAATTTAACCAAGCCATATTGGTATGTCTCTGAATTCTTTTGGGTCGGCTTGACCACAGGCAACATGCTGTTTCCCAATATGTGCAGAAAAAACGTCATTAGTGAAGACAGGACAGTCTTTTACCATTCTGTTCCATTTCGAGATGCAATGACTAATAAAGGTGTTGGAAAATTACTATGTATCTTCAGTTCTCGCAGTGAGCTTGTAAGACTTAGCTGTAGCTTGTCGCGTAGATACAGATCTGTAATGTGTGAATACAGGAAGAATCAGACCCACCATCCTTCACAAGCAATAACGTTCATTAAGACGTCTTTTCTTTTCCACACACATCAATCTCTGATGATGTGCCGGGATGGTCACGTGACACACACATTTCTACTGTGTGGTTCACACCTTTTTGGCTTATGTGGTCAAGGTCATAGATCTCCTTGTACATTTTCTGATCACTTGTCACACAAGCGTGGAAGGCTTGAGTCAATAGTTGATTACGTCACTTTTGTCCCTTTATTTACGTGTGATGATGACGTCACCACGCTGTCATACACCCTGGTATGTGACTTTCTACAAGACTGTCAGGATAAGAGTGATGAGTCTTTCTGTAAACATCCTCCTTGTGTCAGCATGTTTATCTGTACTAACGGTCAGTGTGTGTCCTATGATGTTGTCTGTGACCATGTGTTCCATTGTCAGGATGAATCAGATGAGCTGAACTGTGAAAGTTACAGACATAAGATGCGTGTTGACTATGTGCCGATTTTTCCATCTCCAGTTCTCATTAATTTCGATAACATCAACATTTTCATTTCAACTCCAATAAAGTCCAATGAGTCCTGTCCTGACAGCCACTATCGTTGTCCTGGTAAGTTCAATGACTGTCTGCCTGTCTACACACGATGCAATGGAATGTATGACTGTATGGACCATGAAGACGAAGAGGGATGTAATGAACTGACATGTCCAGGGTTCTTTCGATGCAGACATTCCATAATATGCCTACATGGTGACCACCTGTGTGATGGCTGGCCTCACTGCCCACTGTATGATGATGAACTGTCGTGTGGTGTGACCTGTCCTGAGGGCTGTTTATGTCAAGGTCACACATTTCAGTGCCATCAGCCTTTCTCTGCTCACCTCTATCCACAGCTCCGTTACTTGGATGTCACAGGTACAGAAATGAATCTGTCTGACGTAAGTAATCATACCTATCTTATTCATCTGATTCTTGCCCAGTGTTCTTTGACTGTTCTGTCCAACATAAAGTTGCCCAACTTACAGTTTCTTGATCTCACTGACAACAATCTACAACATGTCAACATGACTTATTTTGTTGGTTTAGAAAACATGCAAACACTGTCCCTGTCTGACAATCCCATCACCTCGCTCTACACTTATCCCTTGTCTGATATTGAACAAAGCGCACTCACAACGATAGATCTGTCATACACCACACTGACAGTGTTTGACAGCAAAGTCTTGTCCAAGTTCTTGTCATTGCAGAAACTGAATTTAACGTTTACTACTATCAATATTGTCAGCACTGGTGGTTTTCAGTTTACACCAAAGTTAATGGCCTTGTACATGGAAGGTAGTCCTGTGAAAACATTTCCACCTGACATATTCAAAGATCTTGTCTATCTCAATATCTTATCGACACTGAATTTTAAATTGTGCTGCAAAGAAATTCTACCACATAACTTTAATGATACGTTTTGTTATTCCCCCAAAGACGAACTTTCTTCATGTGAAGATTTGCTTCAGTCAGTAATGTACCGAGTGTTTCTCTGGCTGATCAGCTGTCTGTCAGTGACTGGTAATATCTTTTGTTTTGTTGTACGTTTGTGTGCACAGAAAAAGACTTTTTCCAGTGGCTTCAGTGTGTTTGTCACCAACCTGACACTGGCTGACTTTCTGATGGGTGTCTACATTGCTATTATTGGTGTAGCTGATGAACTGTTCCGTGGTAGATATCTTTATCATGATGATACATGGACAAGCAGTGTGGCCTGCAAGGTGGCTGGATTTCTGTCTCTGCTGTCCAGTGAAGTATCAGCTCTGACAATCTGGCTCATCACACTGGATCGTTTCATAGTCCTTCATTTTCCATTCAGCACGTTACGATTTGAAGGAACATCAGCAGCAGTGGCTTGTCTGTTGACTTGGGTGATTGGCTGGCTTGTTGCCTTGTTGCCTTTACTGCCAATGGCATCACATTGGAAGTTCTACAGTCAGACAGGTATCTGTATTCCACTGCCAGTCACTCGTAAATATTTTGAAGGGCGAGTTTATTCATTTGGCGTTTTGATCGTCTTTAATTTCATTCTGTTTCTGCTGATCTCAGTTGGCCAAGCTTTTATCTACTGGTCCATACAGAAGAACACACTGATAACTAACACGACCAAAGCATCACGAGACATGACAATAGCACGGCGGTTGATCACTGTGGCTGTAACAGATTTCATGTGCTGGTTTCCCGTTGGACTGTGTGGATTTTTGGCATTGGCTGGTATTCCCATGCCTGGAGAGATAAATGTTGCTTTTGCAATCTTCATACTGCCCTTAAACTCTGCTCTTAATCCATTTGTATATACCTTTAACACGCTGGCAGAAAAACGAAGAAAATCACGGGAGACAGAACTGTTAAAGTGGCTGGAATCTCATGCTGACTTGCACGATAATAAATAACTACAGTATGGAATGGCTCCATGCTATACCAAGGTGTATGACAGTCTGGGGTATCTTAAGTACTGTGTTATTCTGTTTATCACACAGCGTGTAGTGGCATCATCATCATCATCATCAACATCATCATCATCATCATCATCATCAACAACAACATCATCATCATCATCATGTGCCCTGCCACATGATGTTAACGATCATGGCCCTTCATACGAATGTATCCTTCGTCATTGCAAGCACATCTCCCACCCCTCTGTTCTCAGCCACTTGGCAAATCCATGCAATATTTTCTCCCTGAGTCTACCTGGTTCTCTCTTTCCCTCCAACTTTCCTGTTGTGACTAGGTGCTCTAATTCATCTTTCCTCATAAAATGTCTTGTAAATGATGCTTGTTTTTTCCTAAACTTCTTTAATAATGTTCTTCTTGTGTCTGCTTCCT
>JAPXFY010001635.1:0-2500 GCA_030674185.1 Monoplex corrugatus | reverse complement strand
GCTACACTGATCATAACACCAAAGATGCTATTGTAAGATGTTAAACAACAGCTACACTGATCATAACACCAAAGATGTTATTGTAAGATGTTAAACAACAGCTACACTGACCATAACACCAAAGATGCTATTGTAAGATGTTAAACAACAGCTACACTGATCATAACACCAAAGATACTATTGAAAGATGTTAAACAACAGCTACACTGATCATAACACCAAAGATACTATTGAAAGATGTTAAACAACAGCTACACTGATCATAACACCAAAGATACTATTGTAAGATGTTAAACAACAGCTACACTGATCATAACACCAAAGATGATATTGTAAGATGTTAAACAACAGCTACACTGATCATAACACCAAAGATGATATTGTAAGATGTTAAACAACAGCTACACTGATCATAACACCAAAGATGTTATTGTAAAATGTTAAACAACATCTACACTGATCATAACACCAAACAACAAGAGCTACGAGCAGTCAAGGAGCATATTGGACCATACAAAGTTCTGCTGACATTAGTTAAGAAAATAACTTTACGTTGCTATGGCCCTGTAACAAGATCCAATGGTCTTGATAAGTCAGTCCTCCAGGGAATTGTTCATCTACAGAGATGGAGGTGAAGGCAGAAACAATGATGGGCTGACAACATTTCAAAATTGACAGAGAAACCATTTGCAAAGACCAGGCTTTGACACGCGCAAAAAAAAAAGGTGAAGGAAAATGGTGAACAAAAGTTTTTAGTGCTGTGCCCAATGCCTCTTTCTGGAGTTAGGGTAGAAGAAGAAGAAGAAGAAGAAGAAGAAGAAGAAGAAGAAGAAGAAGAAGAAGAAGAAGAAGAAGAAGAAGAAGAAGAAGAAGAAGAAGAAGAAGAAGAAGAAGAAGAAGAAGAAGAAGAAGAAGAAGAAGAAGAAGAAGAAGAAGAAGAAGAAGAAGAAGAAGAAGAAGAAGAAGAGCCATAACGTGAGTATGTGTCTGAACATCAACTTTAGGTCTGCGCACAGTATGTGGTGTTAGACCAAAAGATAAAAACAAAACAAAATGAACATGGAAGTACTGCCACATCTGTTGCTGCTACTACTACCACAGCACCCACCACCATCACTACTACCACTGATCCTGCCGCAACTCGTATTACCAATAGTACTTGTTCTTCCTTCTTCTTCTTCTAGCTACAACACCACCACCATCATCACCACCACCACCACCATCACCATCACCACCACCACCACCACCACCACCACCACCACCACTGCCATTGGCATCGTCATTTTCACAGCTACTAGCATTATTGATCGAGGTTGTATTGCGTACAAATGGTTTGAGTCATCTCTGTAAGATTTTGCTAGCACATATAGCAAGATAAAATGACAAAGAAAGAAAATCGTGATTCTTTTATATTTTCTGTTTCCATATATTTGTTAATACATGTTTATTGTATAGCAAATAATAATACGACACAACAACAACAACTATAATGATAATAATAATAATCATAACAATAATATAATAAATAATATAATGATAGTATCAATATAATAATGATATAATGATAATGAACAATAATAATAATAATGATAATAACAATAATAGTAATAATAAGTTAAAAAAAAGAGGTTAATAAAGGAGTGATTATTTAACAAAACTTCATAAAATCATCATAAAATAAGTAGCTGTGATATGAAAACCAATTAGATTTACGAGTAAAGATTTTAAGCTGAATCATGTTGACGTGTGTGTGTTTGTAGGTGGTGGTGGTGATGGTGGTGGTGGTGGTGGTGGTAGTGGTGGTGATGGTGGTAGTGGTGGTGGTGGTGGGTTACGTGTATGGCCTTTCCCTTCACTCACACCACGTATGTAATGATACACCGTTTCCAGGGGTGTGAATACTGGGTTTTGTTGTCGTTGTTGTTACTTTAAACATTATTTTCCATAACACACGGGATACGGACATACTGGGTTTTGTTGTCGTTGTTGTTACTTAAAAAACCTTTTTCCATAACACACGGGATACGGACATTGCATAATAATCCTTAATGCACGTTGTTTGATGTCCTACATGTGTGTGCACACTACAGGGATTCAGTCACTAGCAGGTCTGCACACACGTGGATCTGGTGGATTGAACAGTTGTCAACCATTACATTTTACCCAGAAGACATTACCAGACAGAATAGGATTGAACAGTTGTCAACCATTACATTTTACCCAAAAAACATTACCAGACAGAATAGGATTGAACAGTTGTCAACCATTACATTTTACCCAGAAGACATTACCAGACAGAATGGGATTGAACAGTTGTCAACCATTACATTTTACCCAGAAGACATTACCAGACAGAATGGGATTGAACAGTTGTCAACCATTACATTTTACCCCGAAAACATTACCAGACAGAATGGGATTGAACAGTTGTCAACCATTACATTTTACCCAGAAGACATTACCAGACAGAATGGGGTTCAGATCTTTATATCACAAGCCT
>JAPXFY010001634.1:22500-34083 GCA_030674185.1 Monoplex corrugatus | reverse complement strand
AAAGGAATGAGAACACGCTTCATTGATGACACTGAGTGGGTAATGTATGCGTAGGAAAAATCTGCTATCATCTGCTTTGTCATGGAAATCATCCTCATCTGAGCAGAGGCGTCGTAGTCGCTTGAGCTGCGAGTAGCGAATGCTGTTTTTGGTGTTGGAAGTGTATTTAATTGACGAAAACAGACAGTCGGAAACTTTCGGTCACTTTGGAGTGTGTGTGGAGAAAGTCTTACGTCCTCTTTCTTCGGATTGATAGTTAGAAATAATTATGTATTGACTGCATGTTTGGCTGTAGGGAAATGTGCTGTAAGCCATTTTTGTCTATGCTTTAGTGTCCTTAGTTATGTTCATATTTGTATTCGGGTTTGTATGTTTTTATATCCTCTGGTGATGAACTGGATGGAGTGGTCAATGCCAGGGGCTTATCCTTAGATTATGTCGAGGGTTGACAACCAGAACCAAGTATCTCGATTTTCTGATAGTTTACAGGAGATGATTTTTAACTGGGTTTTTGGGGGAGAGGCTATATCTACATTTGAGATACTGGTTTTTGGTTTTATTGAAAACCGAACAAAAAACAATATCATGGCAAAAACAAAGTCCACCAAGTGAAAGATCACATCAAAAACAACAGTTCAAAATAAAAACTGAAAATTGACAAAAAAGTGAGATACTGGGTTCTGGCTGTCAACCCTCGATGTGCGTGCATGCGTTGATATATGTACTTAATTTTCTTTTCTGTTTTTTTTTTCAAAGCAGATGTTGTGTACATTTTGAAATGAGTGTAGCCCTGATATGGCTTTGTGCAGTCGGTTGGGCTTTTAAACAATAAGAACAGGAGTTATTTAAGGGAGAAAGAACATTTATGCTGGATAAAGACACTTTGTGTGGTGTGGCTCATTCAGTTTCGTAAAAAAAAAAAAAAAAAAAAAAAGGTCACGAAAACCGACAGTTATGTATTTTTTAAGGAAAAACAGAAAGCAAGGGACGTCAGCCTGACCACAAGGCCTACCCCATCCCCACCCTGTGTCATTTCTCTCCATATTAGGATGTTTTTTTTCATGGCCTTTAGCCGCCTGACTGTGGTAATAGACCCGTAGACTGGATATTTGGTGTCCCATCTTTCCGTCCTGCGTCATAAACACCGGCCCGTTCTCTGCTCATAATCGTGTGATCATCAGTCTCATGGTCTCTGCCGAAGGTTGGATCAAAACCCTGAGCGTCGTCTGATACCTGTCTCAGGATTTCACGTGTGCCGGCTGGCTCCTTTGATAGAGCCGTGGATTGAAGATCTGATGTCTCGAGTTCGCTCCCAACCCGCAACATAAAATCTGGCCTGTTCAGTGATCATCTTAATGCCTCAGTCATTTTGGTGGTGCCAGTCCGTTTAGTATTTCAGAGGTCTTGCTCCCACTTGCCTCCCTTTTCAAGACCTTGCCAGCGCATAGCGTTTTGTCCAGGCTCAAGGAGTCTGCCACATAATCGCTGGCAGGTTTGAATGGAGCGCCTATGGAATTGCCAGATTGCAAAGAGACCATGTTGAATAACAATGATAATAATAACAATAATTACAGTATTTAAAATGTTGAATAACAATGATAATAATAACAATAATTACAGTATTTACTCGGCGACAAATCTTGACAATTCAAATCAAAACGCACTCATTTAGCAGGCATACGCATACAATCGACAAAGACCACCTTGCGATATTTGATACACAGACAGAGGGGGAAAAAGTAGTTGTAGAAAAGAGGGGTGTTTTAAATTGGATTTAAAAGCAGAACGGGTAGGTGTTAGGCGAAGACAGAGCGGACGTCTATTCCAGGCTGACTGCACTCCAGACTCCATAAGGTTTTTGAGCAGACCCAGAGAGACGGTCTAATCACTGCAAGCAGGGTTGAGGGGAACCAGTGAAGTCACTTTCCCTAGATAACTTTCCATACCAGTCGCTGAGGTGCACTGTTAGCGCAACAGACTATGAAGTGGAAGGTTGTGGGTTCAAATCCCGTCAGTTCTGTTCAAACTATCGAGAGCTTTACGGCCTCAGGCGGCTCCTACCCAGAGTTAAGTATGTTGCGGGCTCATTGGGAAGACTGGGACCACACAGTGCACTTTCGTCCACGCGCGCCCATCTCTGGTCATTAGGAAAAATCCCTTTTTTGTTTGTTTGTTTGGGGTTTTTTGTTTGTCGGTTTTGCTTGCTTGCTTGCTTGCTTGTTTAAAAAAAAGGAGATTGAAAAAAAAAAAAAAAAACACACACACACACCCATCAAATGGTTTCTGCTCTGATCCCAGTTAGTTATTAGGACACCACCAACCACTAAGCTGTTTCTACCTCAGAGCTCTGCCCTCTCCTCCCCCCCCCCCCCCCCCCCCCCCCCCCCCATTTACTCCATACCCACAAACGATGTCTTTGCGGTCGGATTAGGCCCGGACTCTCCGAGCTGTTTCACGACCGAAGGCAGCCTGGAAAATTAGGTCCGCAGACCTCCGCCAGAAATGAGGTCCTCATCATCCGCGTTTTAATGCATTAGTGATGTAGGTATGACGTCAGTGCTTTGCTTGGTGGAGGGGTGGAGGGGTGGGGGAGAGGTGAGGGTCGGAGTGTTGGGATGAGGGGTAGGGAAGGGTTGGAAAGGTGGGGGTAGGGGGGCTGCGTTGTGGATTCTGGACTCGTGGTCTGGCGATTTGTCTGTTTCATTAATTTACTATTGCCTGCCTTTTCAGCTTCGAGCTCTAAAGAGAGGTACGTGGGATGGTGGTGGTGATGGTGGTATCTGTTTTCGTTATGTCCGTGCCCGCGAGTCTTGTTTGGAAGCTACAGTGTTTTTCGTTCATGTTCGTGTCTGCTGTGTTATTTCTTCTGCCTGAGCAAGCCCCTTCACATAATTATAACATATATAGACGGGTTATATAGAACCAATACTGTTGTACGGATGCGAGGCGTGGATAGTCAGCAAGCAAAGCCAGAGCAAGATTGAGGCAGCCGAGATGTGGTTTCTAAGAAGAATGTTGAGAGTTCCATGGACAGCAAAGAAAACAAACGAGACAGTCTTGATGGAGACAGACACAAGTAGATCACTAATAAGGAAGATTAGGAAAAGAGGCAACATTTATAGGCCATTTTATGAGGAAGGGGGATTTGGAGCAACTGGTCACAACGGGAAAGCTGGAGGGAAAGAGAGCGCCAGGTAGACCCAGGGAGAAAATGCTGGACGGACTTGCAGAGTGGCTGGGGATGAGGAGGGTGGGGGAAATGCTAGGAGCAACGAGAGATAGAGATGGTTGGAAGTCCATGGTCGCCAACGCCATGCGGCAGGGCACCTGATCATGATGATGATAGACGGGTATTCTGCCTTCTGTGTATATAGATAGGTATTCTGCCTTCTGCATATATAGATAGGTATTCTGCCTTGTGCATATATAGATAGGTATTCTGTGTTCTGCATATATAGATAGGCATTGTGCTTTATGAAGATAGCATTCTGCCTTCTGCATATATAGATAGACATTCTGCCTTCTGCATATATAGATAGACATTCTGCCTTCTGCAGATAGATAGGCATTTTGCAGGTAGATATGCATTGCACATTCTGCAGATAAACTTACTGAAAGCACGATGACACTGTTTAACAGGACATATTTGACACCATTAGCAATATGAACATTCGGCATTTTGAGAGTTTGTTTTGTTTGTTTCTTTGTTCGTTTTGTTTGTTTGTTTGTTTGTTTGTTTGTTTTGACTTCGTCGCTTTTGAAGTCGCCGAATAGAGGATGGATATGATCAGATGATTTCTAAATAAGAACCTGGCCACATAATACTTTTCATATTTCCTCATCGTCAAATCTAAGCAGAAATGAAATATGTTGAAAGGACAGTCAGTACCAGGTATTTTATACTTACCTTTTTATTTCAAAACAATTTGTAATTAAGTTAAGGGCGCTATGAAGTCACACCTAAACAGGGCGCACTCAAGGCAATGACAGATATTGATGTAACTTTATGGTACTCAACTCTGTGAACAAATGTCTTATAAAATGAACGTTAGGACAAATTGGTGCTGGATTTTAATGACGCAGAGGTTCCGTTCTTGCCTTTCAGTTCTGACGGTACCGGTTCAAATCTGGCTCGAGATAAACGAACAAAAAAATAAATAAATGAATAAATTAAAAATAGGTGCGGGTGCAGCCTCCAGTCCACCCCAGCTGTGAATTGATTCCTGATCCGGTTTAGAGACAGGGGCAGTAAACCAGCGATGGACTGGGGATAGACACCGAGAAAGTTGAGGTCACTACCACCTCATCCCTCACACGACCTCTGATGTGTGTCTTGATATGTTTGTGCTTGGTGTTTATCACTAGCTTGTGACTGCACAAATGAATTTCCATGTAGATTGATAAAGCGATATTGAATGGAATTGAACCTTTACTAGCCCGTTATCGGACTGTACAGGTATACGTATTCTGCGAACCATTTCTTAACATTGTAAAAATAATGTATGATGCCAGTGCTCAACAGAACACACCTGATGCAATTGGCAAACTGTGGCCCTCAACAGAACACACTTGATGCAATTGGCAAACTGTGGCCCTCAACAGAACACACCTGATACAATTAGCAAACTGTGGCCCTCAACAGAACACACCTGATGCAATTAGCAAACTGTGGCCCTCAACAGAACACACCTGATGCAATTGGCAAACTGTGGCCCTCAACAGAACACACCTGATGCAATTAGCAAACTGTGGCCCTCAACAGAACACACTTGATACAATTAGCAAACTGTGGCCCTCAACAGAACACACCTGATACAATTAGCAAACTGTGGCCCTCAACAGAACACACCTGATGCAATTGGCAAACTGTGGCCCTCAACAGAACACACCTGATACAATTAGCAAACTGTGGCCCTCAACAGAACACACCTGATACAATTAGCAAACTGTGGCCCTCAACAGAACACACCTGATGCAATTAGCAAACTGTGGCCCTCAACAGAACACACCTGATACAATTAGCAAACTGTAGCCCTCAACAGAACACACCTGATACAATTAGCAAACTTGGTGGCCCTCAACAGAACACACTGATGCAATTGGCAAACTGTGGCCCTCAACAGAACACACCTGATGCAATTAGCAAACTGTGGCCCTCAACAGAACACACCTGATGCAATTAGCAAACTGTGGCCCTCAACAGAACACACCTGATGCAATTAGCAAACTGTGGCCCTCAACAGAACACACTTGATGCAATTAGCAAACTGTGGCCCTCAACAGAACACACCTGATGCAATTAGCAAACTGTGGCCCTCAACAGAACACACTTGATGCAATTAGCAAACTGTGGCCCTCAACAGAACACACCTGATGCAATTAGCAAACTGTGGCCCTCAACAGAACACACCTGATACAATTAGCAAACTGTGGCCCTCAACAGAACACACCTGATACAATTAGCAAACTGTGGCCCTCAACAGAACACACCTAATGCAATTAGCAAACTGTGGCCCTCAGCAGAACACACCTGATGCAATTAGCAAACTGTGGCCCTCAACAGAACACACCTGATACAATTAGCAAACTGTGGCCCTCAACAGAACACACCTGATGCAATTAGCAAACTGTGGCCCTCAACAGACACACACCTGATACAATTAGCAAACTGTGGCCCTCAACAGAACACACCTGATACAATTAGCAAACTGTGGCCCTCAACAGAACACACCTGATACAATTAGCAAACTGTGGCCCTCAACAGAACACACCTGATGCAATTAGCAAACTGTGACCCTCAACAGAACCACCAGATGTCCTGTAAAGTGTACTTTGAGACGAATAGTACTGGAGTTTTTGTCCCCTGGGAACTAATAGATAACAGCTGGTCCATGGTATGGGTTTTCTGATCGTTACTGGCACTGATAAAAGGATGGAGATGGAGGGAGAGGCAGAGACAGGATAGGAGAAGGCTTTGACCAGCACCATCATGCACACACATTCTTACCTCTCGGGTTCCCGACAGGGATGGACTTTAGCCAAGGTGACTTGTCAAAGACCTCAACCTTCCTTTGTTCTCGTTCACCAGTTACGATAAGCTGCACCAGAGACATAGCAACAGACAGATTGGCAGCTACGACCCTAACTGAATTCACGCCAGGCACGAAGGCGGTAGTGGAAACCAAGATTGAGGTCACCACAAGATCAGAAATGGAAGTCCAAAACAGGTGTGACTGTCCGCGTTCAAGCAAACAAGAACCAGAAAAAACACGCCAAAAAAAAAAAAAAAATAATAATAATAACGCGAATTTAATACAAGACAACAAGACAAGACAGGCGCAATACAACAAGACAAGACAGACTTGTCTTGTATTAAATACGCGTTCTTATTCTTTTTTCGTGTTTTTTTTTTTCTGGTTTCAGGACATGAAGGGCTGTAGAATCTGGGACAGTGCTCAAGTTATTATGACGACTGATGATAAAGGGAAGTTTGGAGTTTGTTCAAGAGGGATTCACCACGCTCGGACAAAACCATATGTGTTTCACCCAAATCTGCCAGCAATTATGACGGACTTCCTTAGCCTGCGCAAAGCACTATACGCTGGCAAGATCTTGAAATGGGGAAAGGGGGAAACACTAAGCTTACATCACGACAATGATGGACAGATTAAGATGGTCAGTGAACAGGCCAGTAGTCTTTATGTTGTGGACCAGAACTGAACTCAAGATATCAGATCTTGAGTCCACAGCTCTACTAACTAACCCACATATAATTAAGGGGGGTTAACGATAATGGTAGTAAGGCGTTTCGTCGAGGATTGACAAGGCTGTATTGTGAGCTTACTTTCTTACTGCACAGTCTATTGCCAACCAGGCCCAAGAGATACAGACACCTTTGGCGTCTGGAAAGTTGAGCAATATCCTCAGTGACGTATCCATAAAATGGATGAGACTTGACTGTGTTATTCCAGTCTTTCTGAGGAGCCCATAACACACTAAGCTCTGAATAAGAGTTGGTTGGGGCTAATAAATTCCACGATAACTATTTTCCCCTAATTAGCAGTCTTTTGCATGAACCAATCCGCCACGTTGAATGTAAAAAAAAACCCTTTTGGTATCTTGAAGGAATTTTTAGTAGTTAGCTGTGACTGCTGTGGAACTGATGGTATCCCTCGCGTTTTAGGTTCCAAGGACATGTTTTCAGAAGCCGAAAACCTGTCACACTGGCAAAGAATCGACTTTTCATATCACAGATTCACATGCTAGCATGTTTCGGAGTCAGAAAGCCCTGAAATGATGAGCAAATTAGAAGTCTGTGTATTATTACCATTGTAGTTTCAGTGTGATCTGTAACATTCACAAAGATATGTTAATGATTTTTTTTTTTGTTTTGATACATGGAGCATCCCTATATTGAAGTCCGTTAATGAAACAGAGATTTCTTCTTTCGTTCAGTTTCAGTCTCAGTTTCTCAAGATGACGTCTCCGCGCTCGGAACGAATTCCATATACACTAACGTCACAGGTGCAATGTGCATGGTGACCGTGGCGCATTCCTTAAGCCTGCACATAAACCCATGAGCTGGCCAGGTCCTGAGGCCCTATGTAAACTATGTTTTACCTAGTCTAGATTTCATACTCACTTATGCTGCAAGATATGGAAGACTTGTCAATGGCCTACAGACTGGAAGCTCCAAGAATTTGTCATGTTACATAAGAGTGGAAATGTCAAAGACTGCAACAATTATAGAACAATTGCACTAATCAGTCATGCCAGTAAAATACTGCTGATAATAATTTTAAATAGGTTAAAGCCAAAAGTAGAGGAAGAACTATCCGACTGTCAGGCAGGCTATAGGAAAAACAGGGGAACAATAGATATGCTGTTTGTACTCCAGATATTGATAGAAAAGATTAGAAACACAGACCAAGAGATGTTCATCGTTTTCATTGACTACAGCAAAGCGTTTGATAGCGTGATTCACCAAAGTCTTTTCCACTTCATGATCAAAATGGGTTTTCCAAGACATCTGGTTTCCCTCATAGCTTCATTATATAATGATCAAAAAGCAACAATCAGATGGAATAATCAAAACTGCAAATTTTTTAACATCACTAAAGGGGTAAGGCAAGGTTGCATCCTGTCTCCACATCTCTTCAGCATATACACTGAACATATCATGAGAGAAGCAGACATAGAAGACATGGGAGTAAATATTGGTGGTAGAAACCTGTCAAATTTACGCTACGCAGATGACACAGAATTACTGGCAGACAACATTACAGGCTCTAGGAGGATCCTGAGCAGGGTAGACCGGGTTGGAAAGGCAGCTGGGCTGGACTTAAATTCAAAGAAGACAAAGGTTATGCATGTTGCAGGCAAATATAACACTAGACAGGACCAGATCATGCTAAACCAAGTCCCTCTAGAAAATGTCAAGGACTTTAAATATTTAGGTTCAGTCAAGACACACGATGGAACATGCTCAAAAGACATAAAGATGAGAATTGGAATGGCCAAGAACAGTATGGTTCAATTGAACAATATTTGGAAAGACCACAGCATAACAGCAGATCTTAAGATAAAACTCTTAAAATGTCTTGTCTGGCCAGTGATGTTATACGGCTGCGAGGCATGGACAATGAAGAAAGAGGATGAAAGACGAGTGGAAGCAGCAGAGCTGTGGTTTTACCGAAGACTGCTGAGGGTCAAATGGACGGATAGGCGCTCAAATGAAAGCATACTGAATGAGTTGGGTACTACACGCAAGCTCCTAGTACTCATACAACGGAGGAAACTGAAATATGTTGGACATGCAATCCGTAATGAGAGAACAGACTTGATGTCCACTGTCCTCCAAGGTAAAGTGGAAGGAAAGAGAAACAGAGGACGGCCACCCGCATCACTTGCTAGAAACATCACAAACATCAGCGGCAAGAAACTCCAGGAGGTGGTCAGACTTAGCCAAGATCGAGAGTGCTGGAGGCAACTTGTGAGGACATCATGTGCAGCGGCCAACACTGTTCCCGGTGACGCCGACAGGTGAGACAGGTGAGAGATTTCATACTGGTATTTTATCAGTCTGCCACTAGAATAATCTTGGTTACATGGCATGTGTATGTGTGTCTTACCTTCGAAAAAGGAACATATATTCAAAGTAAATAAATTCTTTCGTTCGCTATCTACTTGGCCAGGCCATATCTGGCAGTGAAGGCGGCCATGTATTTTTCTAGATCCTGCCGGTAGCCATGGACCTTGGTGGTCAGAACAGTTTTTGTCGGCTATGTCTCCCGTCGCTCCACCTAATAGAGGCGACATCGCTGCGGTATATCACTCGGCGACAGACAGCGGGCGTAAAAACGAGTAACTGGTCTTCGTTGTGTATGTCTCTGGCTGTACACGTGCCCCCGATGGCAGTTCGCTGCCAGGACAGTTTCTGTGCATCACTTGGTCTCTACAGGGAACCTTCAATACCCGCTGATGGCTCTATTGCGTGACTGGGCTTAGAGTCCAGGTATTGGGTGAGGGTGCTTCGATGCGTTTCCGTAATGTGTTTAAGGTCCCTGTGAGGAGAGATGGAAAGAGTGCATGTTGGGGGTGGGGGGGGGTGGGGATGGGGGTATCTTTGCGTGGAGAATTGAAAATGATAATGATAACGATACTTCATTTTTACAAGAAACCGTTAGCTAAAAAAGCCTTTTTCTCTTCATCAAACTTGCGATTGCTTGCAAGCTGGGTATTTTCACGTTTTCATAAGTCAGGCACTGAACTGATCTACAGGATCAAACGGCGCAGTAGACCATATGAAAAGCTGCTGTGTACAGTTAAGAAAAGAACACTACATTGGTATGGCCATGGAACAGTGGCCTTGCTAAATCAGTTCTCCGGGGAACTGTTCAAGGAGGGAGATGGAAAGAAAGACGGAAAAAACGGTGGACTGACGACTTTGGGGAATGGGCAGAGAATCCATTAGCAGAGAGACATTTGTAGGAGACATCCTCTGTGTGCCATCAGGACAGTAAACCTGCATCATTAGCCTCTAAGGAGACCATTCCCTGAAAGTTTTACAAATGGCTCTTCCGTGTGTCTACACTTGGGGTATGAACACCAGAGCACCGTGACTCATACCTCTGGTGTGTCAGACAGCTCAGCTCGTGAGGACAGAGAATTGGGGGAGATTGTGTATAAAAGTGATGATGCTTATGGACTGGTCGGAGGAATGGAACCCACGACCTCCCGAACAGTAGTCCGTTGCGCTAACCACTTTGACCGATTCACCGCAGTCAGGTTTGGGAGTTAGCAGTTAGGTGGCTGGGAGTTCACAGTTTGTTCAAAAGGGATCCCCATCACACTCGAACAGTTCCCTGCTATGCCCTTGATCCACCCAGACCTGCCAACAACTATTTTCCAATCTCATTGACCCTGCGCAAAACTCTGTGTGCTGTTGGCAAGGTTTTGACAACAGACCAGTGAAACATTGGCACCTCTCTCTCTCTCTCTCTCTCTCTCTCTCTCTCTCTCTCTCTCTGTGTGTGTGTGTCTCTCTCTCTCTGTCTGTCTCTGTCTCTCTCTCTCTCCCTCCCCCTCTCTCTGTCTGTCTGTCTGTCTCTGATATCTCGGTCTGTCTGTCTCTGATCTCTCTCTCTCTCTCTCTCTCTGTCTCTGTCTCCCTCTCTGTCTCGCTCTCTCTCATATTTCTCTCTGTCTGTTTCCGATATCTCTGTCTGTCTGTCTGTCTGTCTGTCTCTCTCTCTCACACATATTTCTCTCTGTTTCTGATATCTCTCTCTGTCTGTCTGCCTCTGTCTCTCTCTCTGTCTCTCTGTCTCTCTGTCTCTCTCTCTCTCTCTCTCTCTCTCTCTCTCTCTCTCACACACATATTTTCTCTTGTTTCTGATATCTCTCTCTGTCTGTCTGCCTCTGTCTCTCTCTCTCTCTATAATAATAATAATAATAATTACAATATTTATATAGCGCAAAATCTTGATAAAATCAAATCTAAGCGCTGAAGCAGACACACACGCAGGCACGCACGCTCGCACACACACGCACGCACACATACAGACACACACACACACACACACACACACACACACACACACCCACACACACGCATGGCTATAAATGGGGAGAAAGAATAAAAGCAAGAATAAAAGCAATGGAAAATTATAGAGAGCATAGCATACAATTATATATTATAACCATGTGATTCCCTCCGAGCGGAGACAGGCTGCAGAGGGGAGGGTTGAGTGAGGTTAGGATTTTATGCAGGAGAGAAAAGGTGAGTTTTGAGAGCGGACTTGAAGGAGACAAAAGTAGGTTGCTGACGGACTGAGAGAGGAAGTTTGTTCCAGGAGAGTGGACCAGAAACAGAGAAGGCTCGTGGACCATAGGTATTGAGCTTAGTGCGTGGAAAGCGAAGAGTCAGAGGATCAGAGGCAGAGCGGAGGGTACGTGAGGGAAGATAGATCTCAAGTAGGCTTGACAGGTAATCGGGGGCTGCGTTATTGAGGCTTTTGTAGCACATGGTGTCTAGTTTGTACTGTATGCGCTTTGATACAGGGAGCCAGTGAAGTTGTGCCA
>JAPXFY010001634.1:17500-20000 GCA_030674185.1 Monoplex corrugatus | reverse complement strand
CATCTCACCGTTCTGATCACAGTACCAAAACTGCTGTTGTTCACGTTATGAATGATTTGTTGCTTTCAGCTGACTGAGGTAGAAATTTCACTTCTTATTCTTTTAGATCTTTCTGTTGCCTTTGACACCGTTGACCACCGTATCCTCCTCTCTTGGCTGGAACACACATTTGGAATCCAAAGTAGTGCTCTGTCCTGATTTATGTCATACCTGTCCAATCGCTTCCAGTCAGTCGTAGCAAATGAGTCTATATCCCATCCGGTTAAACTTGCATATAGAGCCCCAAGGCTCCGTACTTGGGCCAGCTCTCTTCACACTCTACGCCCTACCACTTGCCAGTGTCATCAGTCAGCACATCAATTACCATTTTTATGCTGATGACTGCCAGTTCTACAACAGTGCATCTGCTGAAAATCTTTCAACCCTTCTTTCCGAAGCCTCTGACTGCTATGTCGAGATCCAGAACTGGATGATGGAGACAAAGACTGAAACATTGTTCATTGGCACAGAGCACAAGCTTTCCGCCGTTTAAGTTTGTTCTATCCAGCTAGGTGACAACTCTAATGCACTTTCTTAGATTTGATTTTTATCGAGATTTTGCGCTATATAAATATTGTAATTATTATTATTATTATTACTTTCTGAGTCAATCAAGAATCTTGGCGTTGTTCTTGATCCTCAACCCTCTACGCAGAAATTCACCCTTCAATCTTGTTACTGCCAACAGCAGCGTTTTGGTCCTATTGGCCATTCTCTTTCAACTTCAACAGCATGCAAACTTGCGATTTCTCTGATCTTGTCTCTGGCTCGCCTGCTTCTTCCACAGTTTCAGTTTCTCAAGATGACGTCTCCGCGCTTGGAATGAATTCCAGATGCAGTAACGTCACAGGTGCCATGTGATGGAGAAGATCCAGAAATAAAAATCAGAATTCTACAGCCCGTCTTGCCCTACGTAAAAAGAGGCATAATCATATTACTTCCTTGCTTCACTGTCTCCACTGGCTGCCTGTTTCTCATAGAATTTCATAAAAAATCAATACAGTTTGCTGCTAGTGTATCAGTGGTATTGCATCTATTTATCTTCCTGACCATCTTCGAATGTACTCCCCTGCTCGATCTCTCTGTTTTGCTTTTGATACTAGTCCAAAACAAGTGTGACTGCCCGCGTTCAAGCAAACAGGAACCAGAAAAAAACACGAAAGAAGAATACGAACGCGTATTTAATACAAGACTGTCTTAGGCGCAAATGTTCGGCCAACTGGCCTTTGTCAAGCGTAAGATTACAAACAAACAAACAAACACCAGATACAAAAATTAGGAGAAAAAGACTGAAACTTCCCTGCTGCTGTGTCCAATGTGAGAAGAGTAATATTTTATTCCTTTTTATAGTTTATTCCTTTTCTCACACTGGACACAGCAGCAGGGAAGTTTGTCTTTTTCTCATAATTTTTGTATCTGGTGTTCGTTTGTTTGTTTGTAATCTTACGCTTGACAAAGACCAGTTGGCCGAAAATTTGCGCCTGTCTTGTCGGGTTGTATTAAATACCCGTTCTGATTCTTCTTTCGTGTCTTTTCTGGTTTCTGATACTAGTTGTCTACAAATTCCTCGGTACGAGTGTACCACAGTCGGTCGCCGCTCTTTTTCTGTGTCTGGTCCATACACCTGGAACGATCTTCGCCCCGTCTATTCGACAGTCACAAACTTTGTCTTCCTTCAAGCCTAACTTGAAGACATACCTTTTTGCTCAGCAGTGATTTCCCATGTTGACTGTTTTGCCCCACTGCCCTCCTGTCCTCTCCATGTTGACTGTTTTGCCCACTGCCCTCCTGTCCTCTACATGTTGACCGTTTTGCCCCACTGTCCTCCTGTCCTCTACATGTTGACCGTTTTGTCCCACTGTCCTCCTGTCCTCTACATGTTGACTGTTTTGTCCCACTGCCCTCCTGTCCTCTACATGTTGACTGTGTTGCCCCACTGCCCTCCTGTCCTCTACATGTTGACCGTTTTGTCCCACTGCCCTCCTGTCCTCTACATGTTGACTGTTTTGTCCCACTGTCCTCCTGTCCTCTACATGTTGACTGTTTTGCCCCACTGCCCTCCTGTCCTCTACATGTTGACTGTTTTGTCCCACTGTCCTCCTGTCCTCTACATGTTGACTGTTTTGTCCCACTGTCCTCCTGTCCTCTACATGTTGACTGTTTTGTCCCACTGCCCTCCTGTCCTCTACATGTTGACTGTGTTGCCCCACTGCCCTCCTGTCCTCTACATGTTGACCGTTTTGTCCCACTGCCCTCCTGTCCTCTACATGTTGACTGTTTTGTCCCACTGTCCTCCTGTCCTCTACATGTTGACTGTGTTGCCCCACTGTCCTCCTGTCCTCTACATGTTGACTGTGTTGTCCCACTGTCCTCCTGTCCTCTACATGTTGACTGTGTTGCCCCACTGTCCTCCTGTCCTCTACATGTTGACTGTGTTGTCCCACTGTCCTCCTGTCCTCTA
>JAPXFY010001634.1:12500-15000 GCA_030674185.1 Monoplex corrugatus | reverse complement strand
AGGGCGTTTTCCCACACAAGCTGGGGCACGATGACTGTTCCGGGCTTGCCTAATTGTACGTATCATAAAACATTTCCTCAGCATCGTTCAAGATAACCGATAATTGCAAACACCATGGTCTGACGGGTGAAGAGCAAAACTGGGGGGGGGGGGGGGTGGTTATGTGATGGTCACGCCATAGTGATAGTTTCCCTTTTTCTGCTGACGACCCGACACTTGAAAAGCATACATGCAGAGAGACACGCATCTAAAGATTCGTAACTTATGTATGGAATCTATGGACTAGTGGTGAATCTATGGACTAGTGGATAAAGTTTCTCCCTAGTACACGAAAATCCCGGGTTCGAATCGCCTATTAGCTACTTTTCTCCCTGCTTCCTCCCCATTCCATTTGGAGGCAGTGAAAAGGCTGACTGCCTAGCCAAGAACGCCACAAGGGAAACGATATCTAAATCCTTCATTCTTCACACAGACCTGAAATTCAAAGTAAACAGTGATGTGAGAAATCGGATCCAGGAGGATGGGAATAAGTAGACAAACAGCAAACTTTTCCAAATCCGTCCCAACCTGAAAGAACTTCTCCCATCTGCTTCAGGGAACCGTTGGAACGAGTGTTACGTAGGTTACACACGGGTCACACATCCTGCACTCATTCCTATCTTTCAAAAAAACGAAGAAACACCCAAAACAAGTGTGACTGCCCAAGCAAACAGGAACCAGAAGAACAAGAAAACCAATATAAGCGCGTATCCAACAAAACAAATTTTCGGCCAACTAGCCTTTGTCAAGCGCGAACGCACGGTCACAAACAGATCACAAACACCAAACAATGGATAATGAAAACAGGACTAAAAACTTCCCTGCCGCCTCGTCCAGTGGGTAAGAAGGGGACCAAATGGAATACCCATGTCTTCATGAGAAGAAACACCGTAGTGTATACCGTTGAGCATCAGACACCTTATTGAATGTTTGGACTTGTACGATGTGAATAGGAATGTTTATTTCAGTTTGCCCATTCACTGAGAGACATACGTGACGTGCGTGGGTGGTCAGTGAAACACTGATACATATATTGAGAGAGAGTGGAGAGGGGTGAGAGATGGGAGAGAGAGAGAGAATAGTGGGTTGGAGGAATATTGAGAGAGAGGAGAGGGGAGAGAGGGGGAAGAGATTGAATAGTGAGAGAGGGGGGGAAGAAGAGAGAGAGAGAGAACGGATATTGGGTTGGAGAAATATTGAGACAGACAGACAGACAGAGAAACAGGGAGAGAGAGAGAGAGAGAGAGTACGAATATTTATTTCAGTCTGCTCATTCACTGGGAGACATACGTAACGCGCGTGGGTGGTCAGTGAAACACTGATACAGATATTAAGAGAGGGGGAGGGGAGAGAGAGAGATGAGAGACCCCCCACCCCAACCCCTATTCCCGCATACGATATATTCCAAAGAGAGAGAGAGTATACGAATACTGGGTTGGAGGAATATTCAGAGAGAGAAAGAAAAGAGAGAGAGAGAGAGCATGAAAACTGGGTTGGAGGAATATTGACACACACACACACACACACACACACACACACACACACACACACACACACACGCAACCACGCACACACACACACACACACACACACACACACACACACACACATACATACAGATATATATATATATATATATATACTGGGTAAAAGGAATATTGAGAGAGAGAGAGAGAGAGAGAGAGAGAGAGAGAGAGAGAGAGAGAGAATGAATACGAATACTGGCTTGGAGAAGAGAGAGATAGAGACAGACAGACAGAGACAGAGAGAGAATACAAATGTTTCTTTAAGTCTGCCCATTCACTGGGAGACATACGTGACATGCTTGGGTGGTCAGTGAAACACTGATACATATATTTAGAGAGGGGGGAGGGGAGAGATGTGGGATAGAGAGAGAGAGAGAGAGAGAGAGAGAGAGAGGAGAGAGAGAGAAAAGGAATCCTGTCAATGTATTTCTCTGCCAGTCCACCCCCCACCTCCATTCCACGCATATGATATATTCCAAATGACCATAACTAGTTCATGATTGGCTCCCAAGTTCTGGATGGGGATTACTGTGACAGAAGCCATTGGCAGTGACATCAATAATGCAGACAACGATCAGCTACATGGTGCAGACCACAGGCGGAGTGACAAATCTGCTTTGCCGTCCTGTCTGTTTACCGTCAGATGGCCGGTTAGTTGGGGCGACAGGTCCAGCTGGTGTGTGTCTTTTTATACCTCCCGTTTAACAAAGAGAGAGAGAGGGAGAGAGAGAGAGAGAGAGAGAATGAACACTGGGTTGGAGGAATATTGAGAGACAGACAGACAGACAGACAGAGAAAGAATATGAATACTGGGTTGAGGAATATTGAGAGAGAGAGAGAGAGACAGAGAGAGAGAGAGAGAGAGAGAGCGAATACGAATACTGAGAGAGAGAGAGAGAGAGAGAGAGAGAGAGAGAGAGAGAATGAATACGAAT
>JAPXFY010001634.1:0-7500 GCA_030674185.1 Monoplex corrugatus | reverse complement strand
ACGGCATGGCTGTCAAAGGAGGGTGCAGTAGTAGACTGAGAGAGGGTGCAGTAGACAAGGAGAGGTTGCAATAGACTGGGAGAGGTTGCAATAGACTGGGAGAGAGTGCAATAGGCTAGGAGAGGGTTCAATAGACTGGGAGAGGCTGCAATAGACTGGGAGAGGCAATAGGCTAGGAGAGGGTGCAGTAAACTGGGAGAGGGTGCAATAGACTGAGAGAGGGTGCAATAGACTGGGAGAGAGTGCAATAGACTGGGAGAGGGTGCAATAGACTGGGAGAGGGTGCAGTAGACTGGGAGAGGTTGCAATAGACTGGGAGAGGGTGCAATAGACTGGGAGAGGGTGCAATAGACAGGGAGAGGCTGCAACAGATTGGGAGATGCTGCAATAGACTGGGAGAGGGTGCAGTAGACAGGGAGAGGCTGCAACAGATTGGGAGAGGCTGCAGTAGACTGGGAGAGGCTGCAGTAGACAGGGAGATGGTGCAGTAGACTGGAAGACGGTGCGGTGCAAATAGACTGGAAAAGGGTGCAATAGACTCGAAGAGGATGCAGTAGACAGGGAGATGGTGCAATAGACTGGAAGAGGGTGCAATAGACAGGGAGAGGCTGCAGTAGACTGGGAGAGGGTGCAGTAGACTGGGAGTGGGTTCAGTAGACTGGGAGAGGCTGCAATAGACTGGGAGAGGCAATAGATTGGAAGAGGGTGCAATAGACTGGGAGAGGGTACAGTAGACTGGGAGAGGGTGCAGTAGACTGGAAGAGGATGCAATAGGCTAGGAGTGGGTGCAATAGACTGGGAGAGGCTGCAATAGACTGGGAGAGGCAATAGACTAGGAGAGGGTGCAATAGACTGGGAGAGGGTGCAGTAGACTGGGAGAGGGTGCAATAGACTAGGAGAGGGTGCAATAGACTGGGAGAGGGTGCAATAGACTGGGAGAAAGTGCAGTAGACTGGGAAGAAAGTGCAGTAGACCTTGAGACGTTGTAATAGATTGGAAGAGGGTGCATGTAGACTGGGAGAGGGTGCAGTAGACTGGGAGAGGCTGCAATAGACTGGGAGAGGCTGCAGTAGACTGGAAGAGGATGCAGTAGGCTAGGAGTGGGTGCAATAGACTGGGAGAGGCTACAATAGACTGGGAGAGGCAATAGACTAGGAGAGGGTGCAATAGACTGGGAGAGGGTGCAGTAGACTGGGAGAGGGTGCAATAGACTGGGAGAGGGTGCAGTAAACTGGGAGAGGGTGCAATAGACTGGAGAGGGGTGCAATAGATGGGAGAGGGTGCAATAGACTGGAGAGGGTGCAGTAAACTGGAGAGGGTGCAATAGACTGGGAGAGGGTGCAGTAGACAGGGAGAGGCTGCAACAGATTGGGAGAGGCTGCAGTAGACTGGAGAGGGTGCAGTAGACAGGGAGATGGTGCAGTAGACTGGAAGACGGTGCGGTGCAATAGACTGGAAAAGGGTGGCAATAGACTCGAAGAGGATGCAGTAGACAGGGAGATGGTGCAATAGACTGGAAGAGGGTGCAATAGACAGGGAGAGGCTGCAGTAGACTGGGAGAGGGTGCAGTAGACTGGAATGGGTTCAGTAGACTGGGAGAGGCTGCAATAGACTGGGAGAGGCAATAGATTGGAAGAGGGTGCAATAGACTGGGAGAGGGTACAGTAGACTGGGAGAGGGTGCAGTAGACTGGAAGAGGATGCAATAGGCTAGGAGTGGGTGCAATAGACTGGGAGAGGCTGCAATAGACTGGGAGAGGCAATAGACTAGGAGAGGGTGCAATAGACTGGGAGAGGGTGCAATAGACTAGGAGAGGGTGCAATAGACTGGGAGAGGGTGCAATAGACTGGGAGAAAGTGCAGTAGACCTTGAGACGTTGTAATAGATTGGAAGAGGGTGCAGTAGACTGGGAGAGGGTGCAGTAGACTGGGAGAGGGTGCAATAGACTGGGAGAGGGTGCAATAGACTGGGAGAGGCTGCAGTAGACTGGAAGAGGATGCAGTAGGCTAGGAGTGGGTGCAATAGACTGGGAGAGGTTGCAATAGACTGGGAGAGGCAATAGACTAGGAGAGGGTGCAATAGACTGGGAGAGGGTGCAGTAGACTGGGAGAGGGTGCAGTAGACTGGGAGAGGGTGCAATAGACTGGAATAGGGTGCAATAGACAGGGAGAGGGTGCAATAGACTGGGAGAGGGTGCAGTAGACTGGTAGAGGGTGCAATAGACTGGGAGAGGGTGCAGCAGACTGGGAGAGGGTGCAGTAGACTGGGAGAGGGTGCAGTAGACTGGGGTAAAGTGCAGTAGACTGGGAGAAAGTGCAGTAGACTGAGAGGGTGCAGTAGACGAGGAGAGGGTGCAATAGACTGGGAGAGGTGCAATAGACTGGAAGAGGGTGCAGTAGACTGGGAGAGGGTGCAATAGACTGGAAGAGGGTGCAATAGACTGGGAGAGGGTGCAGTAGACTGAGAGAGGGTGCAATAGACTGGGAGAGGGTCAGTAGACCTTGAGACGTTGTAATAGATTGGAAGAGGGTGCAATAGACTGGGAGAGGGTGCAGTAGACTGGGAGAGGGTGCAATAGACTGGGAGAGGGTGCAATAGACTGGGAGAAGGTGCAATAGACTGGCAGAAAGTGCAGTAGACTGGGAGAAAGTGCAGTAGACCTTGAGACGTTGTAATAGATTGGAAAAGGGTGTAATAGATAAGGAGAGCCTATTGTTATTGTTGCTTAAAGCCAGCCAACTGCGTAGAGCCATATCATTGCTATAAGAAAAGGGTGCAATAGACTGGCTGGGAGAGATTGTAATAGACTGGGTGATATTGTAATAGACAGGGAGAGATTGGGATAATCTGGGAGAGATTGCAGTAAACTGGGAGAGGCTGCAATAGACCGGGACAGAAAAGAGAGGAAAGGACCATGATTGTGAACTGCACAACAAAAAAGACGAGAAAAATGGAGCCGTACATTTTTTCTGGTTGTTTGTTTGTTTGTTTGTTTGTTTTGTTTGTTTGTTTGTTTGTTTGTTTGTTTGTTTGTTTGTTTGTTTGTTTGTTTTGTTCACTCCCCCTCCCCCACAGTAATAATGGATGTTTGAAACGTGGCCCTGATCTGCAGAAAGTTGTTAACGAGAAAGGATACCCCAGTTTGCAGAGTAATAGAGGTTAGGAAAATGACCGTGATTTGCGCGGTAATGGCTGGTGGGGAAATGTGGTCTCGATTTGCAGACAAGTGCGCTAGTTCCGAAATGCCGCTGATCAGGAACAGACAAGTGGTTAATGCCTAACAAATTGCGTAATGTTGTTGGGTATCAACACTTGTTTCCTCCCAGCTTCACACATGCCAGCGCAGAAATGTCAGAAATATGAACTCAGCCGATGGAAACTTATTGTTGCGCGATTATTTAAGTCTCGGTGCGATAAGGAACACATGTACCGGCATCCCACTCAGCTCCACACATATGCCCCGGGGGGGGGGGGGGGTGGGGGCGGCTCTTTTTCCCACCTTCTGGAAATTCTGCGCTAGAAGTTTCCTCTTTTCTGTTATTCTGTTTGTTTCTGCCTTGTTCCTTTGTTTTCTGTCATTTCTTCCTATCATTTTGTGTCTTGATGGTCCATTCGCCTGTATGTGGTCGATGAAGTCTTACGTACTTTTTTCCTTTGGATTGATAATTTGGTACATGTATTAAGTGCATTTTTGATTGTAAGGAGGTGAAATATGCAGAAGCAGTTTTAGGTAATTCATGCCCGTTTTTGTATATGTTCTGGTGTCTATGTTATCATTAAATTTGTACACAGGTGTGGGTTTTTTTTTTAATTCCCTGTGCGATAAATTGGACGGAGTGGTCAACGCCGGGGGCATGTCCTTTGATCATGGGCATTGCGCGAATGCGTTGATACGTGTACTTAATTTTCTTTTCTTTTGTTTTTCCTCTTGCTGTGTTTTGGAGCGGTTGTTATATGGATCTACACAGTCGGCTGGGCTTTAAACAACAATAGTTACTACCGTGGACATGACAGAAATATGAACTGAGCCGATAGAAACTGTTTCGGGATTATTTAACCCTTTGACTCCTGCAGCCTGCCCAACAGCATCCTTCTTTGTCAACCATGCTGGAAGAGCAAAAACTTAACCCTTTGACTCCCCCACCCTATCCACCAGCTTCCTGCAGGAAGCTGGTGGATAGGGTGAGGGAGTCAAAGGGTTAAGTTTTTGCAGTTTGTAGATAGGGTGCAGGTGGCAAAGGGTTAAGTCTCGATACGATAAGGAACATATGTTTCAGCATCCCTCTTAGCGTCATACATACCTAGTATAGACATGCCAGAAATGTGAACTCAGCTGATGGAAACTTCTTGTTTCGCGACTGTTAAAATCTTTCCAATAAGGAACATGTGTATCAGCATCGCTCCTCACCCCCCTCCCCTCACACCCCCCCCCCCCCCCAGCTTCACACAGACCAGCATAGACTAGACATGCCAGAGATATGAAGTCAGCTGATAGAAATGTATTTTTTCAGTATTTTTACAGTAAAGTCTCATTACAATAGGGAACATGTGTATCAGGATCAATAGTGCATTGTAAAGTGCATGAATGCATGTTTTCAGTGAACCAGAAAAAAACACGAAAGAAGAATACGAACGCGTATTTAATACAACAAGACAAGACAGGCGCAATTTTTCGGCCAACTGGCCTTTGTCAAGCGTAAGATTACAACAAGTTTCCATCAGCTGAGTTCATACTTCTGGCCTTTGTCAAGCGTAAGATGACATTTTTCTCATAATTTTTGTATCTGGTGTTTGTTTGTTTGTTTGTAATATTACGCTTGACAAAGGCCAGTTGGCCGAAAATTTGCGCCTGTCTTGTTTGTTGTATTAAATACGTGTTCTTATTCTTCTTTCGTGTTTTTTTTTCTGGTTTCTGTTTGCTTGAACGCGGGCAGTGACACTTGTTTTGGATTATGTTTTCAGTGGTTACTCAACAACAAAGACAGAGTCTTGACTGGAGACTTCAGATTTGTGTTCGTTCATTACACAGGACCACTGGTCACGACTGCATGGCGAATCTTTTGGCATCGTAAGCGTGCTTATCGGTAAAAATTGTCTCAATGAGAGGAATTCGGTTTGCTTACCTTCAGAGTTTACACGTGCAAAGCTCGTCCATTTTCTAAGTTTGGTTAGGCCCAAAGCAAACTTACCGTCTAAGACCGCCTGTGTGATCGTGCCCTGGGAGATTGGACTGCAGGCATGTCGGTTTTTTTTTCTCAGAAATATAATACACACATGGACATTAGAGTTTGCAGAGTAGTAGTAGTCATAATGATGATGATGATGATGATGATGATGATGATGATGATGAAGGTGACACACACTGACAATAACGATGAAAACACTGAGAGAGAAGTGGGGGGGTGGAAGTGCGGCGAGTGAATGACGAGACACATCACCATCTTTAAGGCTGCCATGCCAAATATATACATCTGCAGTAAACATTACGCAGGGTACAAATAATCCGTACACACATACGTGCTGGTCTGCACGTACGCACTCACGTACGAACAGACAGGCATGCACACACACACTCGCGCACGCGCACAAAAGGCACATGCATACATACACACGTACACACACACACGCACGCACACCACACACACCACGCACACACACAAACTCTCTCTGTCTGTCTGTCTGTCTGTCTATCTCTCTGTCTTTCTCTTTGTCTCTGTCTCTGTCTTCCTGTCTCTGTCTGTCTCTCTCTCTCTCTTTCTGTGTGTGTGTGTGTGTGTGTGTGTTGTGTGTCCCTGTCTCTGTCTCTCTCTCTCTCTCTCTGTCTCTGTCTTCCTGTCTCTGTCTTTGTCTGTCTGTCTGTCTCTCTCTCTGCCCCTCTCTCTCTGCCCCTCTCTCTCTCACTACCTCTCTCTGTCTCTGTCTGTCTGTCTGTCTCTCTCTCTCTCTCGTGCGCGCGCACACATACACACACACCACACACACACACACACACACACACACACACCACACCACACACACACACACAGACAAACACACAAACAAACAAACCTCACACACGTCCACCCACACACGTACACACGAAGTTAATTTGACGCTTTGATAGCAATTCTCTCTGATCAGTCCACTGTTAGGGATGGCTGGCTGGATCACTGTGGAACCAGTTCTACACTCGCCTACTGGCATGGGTCATTATCTTGGCTGCCAGCCTCCCACACCCCCTTCACCCCCACAAATACAGACACGATCCAGAATGGGTGGGGGAGGGGAGGGGGAAAGGCTGGAAGAGTGAGAGCGAGGGGAGTTGGGGGTGGAGGACAGACTTGCGCTCATGTATGCATGCATCGTCATCATCATCAAGTGCATTGCCACATGGCGTTGGCGGTCATGACCCTCGATATGTATCTATCCTTGTTGCCGCAAGTACATCTTCCACCCTCTCTATCTTCAGCCACTCTACCAGTTCGTACAATATTTTTTTTCCCTGGGTCTACCTGGTGCTCTCTTTCTCTCCAGCTTTCCTGTTGTGATCAGGTGCTCCAATTCCCCTTTCCTCATAAAATGGTCTATAAATGTTGCCTGTCTTTTCCTAACCTTCCTTATCAATAATCTTCTTGTGTCTTCTTCCATCAAGACTGTCTCTCTATAATTTTTCCATTGCTTTTATTCTTTCTCCCCATTTATAGCCGCGTGTGTGTGTGTGTGTGTGTGTGTGTGTGTGTGTGTGTGTGTTGTGTGTGTGTGTGTGGTGTGTGTGTGTGTGTGTGTGTGTGTGTGAGTGAGTGCGTGTGTGTGCGTGCGTGCGTGTGTGTCTGTTTTAGCGCTTAGATTTGATTTTATCAAGATTTTGCGCTATATAAATAAAATATTGTATTGTATTGTCTCGTTTGTTTTCTTTGCTGTCCATGGAACTCTCAACATTCTTCTTAGAAACCACATCTGGTGGATAGGGTGAGGGAATCAAAGGGTCAAGTTTTTGCAGTTGTTGGATAGGTGCAGGAGTCAAAGGGTTGTTTTTTGCAGTTGCTGGATAGGGTGCGGGAGTCAAAGGGTTAAGTTTTCGCAGTTGTTGGATAGGGTGCGGGAGTCAAAGGGTTAAGTTTTTGCAGTTGCTGGATAGGATGCGGGAGTCAAAGGGTTAATTAAATACTGAGCGTTAAAGATCCAGTAGGTCGTGTTGGTTTCCGGTGGCTCATGGACACCTGAAAACACTCAGCATAAACGCTTACTGAAGACGGAATTTGCAGACTGTGCAGCAACATATCGTCTGCGCGGTGTAGGCAAAATAACGTGTATATGCTCGTCCGAGGAGAATCGGAATGCGAAAAAAAGAAATACAACAACAAACAAAAAATGCATGTGCTCACACGCGCATACGCACAAGCACCTACGCACGCACACTCACGCTTACGCTCACACGCACAAACGCACGCACTCGACACACTCGCGTGGGCGCGCACACACACACGTGCACACATAGTTTCTTTCTCTCTCTCTCCCTCC
>JAPXFY010001633.1:27500-32500 GCA_030674185.1 Monoplex corrugatus | reverse complement strand
TTCTGTTCACAGACCAGGCAGTGGGTAAACACAGATAACTGACAACATGGTTCTGTTCACAGACCAGGCAGTGGGTACACACAGACAACTGACAACATGGTTCTGTTCACAGACCAGGCAGTAGCTTGTAGACAGGTGTTACCACAGAGTTATATCTGTAGCTTGTAGACAGGTATTACCACAGACAGTTATAATATATCTGTAGCTTGTAGACAGGTGTTACCACAGAGTTATATCTGTAGCTTGTAGACAGGTATTACCACAGTTATATCTGTAGCTTGTAGACAGGTGTTACCACAGAGTTTATCTGTAGCTTGTAGACAGGTGTTACCACAGTTATATCTGTAGCTTGTAGACAGGTGTTACCACAGACAGTTATATATATCTGTAGCTTGTAACAGGTGTTACCAGACAGAGTTAAATCTGTAGCTTGTGGGACAGGTATTACCACAGACAGTTATATATATCTGTAGCTTGTAGACAGGTGTTACCACAGACAGTTATATATATCTGTAGCTTGTATACAGGTGTTACCACAGACAGATATATATATCTGTAGCTTGTAGACAGGTGTTACCACAGAAAGTTATATATATCTGTAGCTTGTATACAGGTGTTACCACAGACAGTTATATATATCTGTAGCTTGTAGACAGGTGTTACCACAGAGTTATATCTGTAGCTTGTAGACAGGTGTTACCACAGTTATATCTGTAGCTTGTAGACAGGTGTTACCACAGAAAGTTATATATATATATCTGAAGCTTGTAGACAGGTGTTACCACAGAGTTATATCTGTAGCTTGTAGACAGCTGTTACCACAGAAAGTTATATATATATATCTGTAGCTTGTAGACAGGTGTTACCACAGAAAGTTATATATATATCTGTAGCTTGTAGACAGGTGTTACCACAGAGTTATATCTGTAGCTTGTAGACAGTTGTTACCACAGAAAGTTATATCTGTAGCTTGTAGACAGGTGTTACCACAGAGTTATATCTGTAGCTTGTAGACAGGTGTTACCACAAAAGTTATATCTGTAGCTTGTAGACAGGTGTTACCACAGAGTTATATCTGTAGCTTGTAGACAGTGTTACCACAGAAAGTTATAATCTGTAGCTTGTAGACAGGTTTTACCACAGAAGTTATATCTGTAGCTTGTAGACAGGTTTACCACAGAAAGTTATAAATCTGTAGCTTGTAGACAGGTTTACCACAGAGTTATATCTGTAGCTTGTAGACAGGTGTTACCACAGAAAGTTATAATATCTGTAGCTTGTAGACAGGTGTTACCACAGAAAGTTATATATCTGTAGCTTGTAGACAGGTTTTACCACAGAAAGTTATATATATATCTGTAGCTTGTAGACAGTTTTACCACAGAAATTTATATATATATCTGTAGCTTGTAGACAGGTTTTACCACAGAAAGTTATATATATATATCTGTCTTGTAGACAGGTGGTTACACAACGAGCACTGAACAGGTTTTACACAGACCAGAGTGAGCTTGTAGACAGGTGTTACCACAGAGTTATATCTGTAGCTTGTAGACAGGTATTACCACGACAGTTTATATAATCTGTAGCTTGTAGACAGGTGTTACCACAGAAAGTTATATATCTGTAGCTTGTAGACAGGTTTACCACAGAAAGTTTATATCTGTAGCTTGTAGACAGGTGTTTACCACAGAGTTATATCTGTAGCTTGTAGACAGGTGTTACCACGAGTTATATCTGTAGCTTGTAGACAGGTGTTACCACAGAGTTTATTATCTGTAGCTTGTAGACAGTTTACCACAGAGTTAAATCTGTAGCTTGTAGACAGGTATTACCACAGAAGTTTATATATCTGTAGCTTGTAGACAGGTTTTACCACAGACAGTTATATATATCTGTAGCTTGTAGACAGGTGTTACCACAGACAGTTATATTCGTAGCTTGTAGACAGGTGTTACCACAGAAAGTTATATATCTGTAGCTTGTAACAGGTGTTACCACAGACAGTTATATATATCTGTAGCTTGTAGACAGGTGTTACCACAGAGTTATATCTGTAGCTTGTAGACAGGTGTTACCACAGAGTTATATCTGTAGCTTGTAGACAGGTGTTTACCACAGAAAGTTATAATCTGTAGCTTGTAGACAGGTGTTACCACAGAGTTATATCTGTAGCTTGTAGACAGTGTTACCACAGAAAGTTATAATTATATCTGTAGCTTGTAGACAGGTGTTACCACAGAAGTTTATAATCTGTAGCTTGTAGACAGGTGTTACCACAGAAAGTTATATCTGTAGCTTGTAGACAGGTTGTTACCACAGAAAGTTATATTCGTAGCTTGTAGACAGGTGTTACCACAGAAAGTTATATCTGTAGCTTGTAGACAGGTGTTACCACAGAAAGTTTATATATCTGTAGCTTGTAGACAGGTGTTACCACAGAAAGTTATATCTGTAGCTTGTAGACAGGTGTTACCACAGAAAGTTATATCTGTAGCTTGTAGACAGGTGTTACCACAGAAAGTTATATCTGTAGCTTGTAGACAGGTGTTACCACAGAAAGTTATATCTGTAGCTTGTAGACAGGTGTTACCACAGATTATATCTGTAGCTTGTAGACAGGTGTTACCACAGAGTTATATCTGTAGCTTGTAGACAGGTGTTACCAAAGTTATATCTGTAGCTTGTAGACAGGTGTTACCACAGAAAGTTATATCTGTAGCTTGTAGACAGGTTGTTACCACAGAAAGTTATATCTATATCTTACTGTAGACAGGTTTTACCACAGAAAGTTTATATTCTGTAGCTTGTAGACAGGTTTACCACAGAGTTATATCTGTAGCTTGTAGACAGGTTTTACCACAGAGTTATATTCTGTAGCTTGTAGACAGGTGTTACCACAGAAAGTTTATATAATCTGTAGCTTGTAGACAGGTTTTTACCACAGAAAGTTATATTATCTGTAGCTTGTAGACAGGTTTTACCACAGAAAGTTATTATATCTGTAGCTTGTAGACAGGTTTTACCACAGAAGTTATAATCTGTAGCTTGTAGACAGGTTTTACCACAGAGTTATATCTGTAGCTTGTAGACAGGTGTTACCACAAAAGTTATATCTGTAGCTTGTAGACAGGTGTTACCACAGAGTTATATATCTGTAGCTTGTAGACAGGTGTTACCACAGAGTTATATCTGTAGCTTGTAGACAGGTGTTACCACAGAAAGTTATATATATATGTAGCTTGTAGACAGGTGTTACCACAGAAAGTTATATATATATCTGTAGCTTGTAGACAGGTGTTTACCACAGAAGTTATATCTGTAGCTTGTAGACAGGTTTACCACAGAGTTATATCTGTAGCTTGTAGACAGGTGTTACCACAGACAAGTTATATCTGTAGCTTGTAGACAGGTTTTTACCACGAAGTTATATCTGTAGCTTGTAGACAGGTTTTACCACAGAGTTTATATCTGTAGCTTGTAGACAGGTTTTACCACACAGTTATATCTGTAGCTTGTAGACAGGTGTTACCACAGAAAGTTATATCTGTAGCTTGGAGACAGGTGTTACCACAGAAAGTTATATCTGTAGCTTGTAGACAGGTTTTACCACAGAGTTATATCTGTAGCTTGTAGACAGGTGTTACAACAGAAAGTTATATCTGTAGCTTGTAGACAGGTGTTACCACAGAAAGTTATATCTGTAGCTTGTAGACAGGTGTTACCACAGAAAGTTATATCTGTAGCTTGTAGACAGGTGTTACCACAGAAAGTTATATATATCTGTAGCTTGTAGACAGGTTTTACCACAGAGTTATATCTGTAGCTTGTAGACAGGTGTTACCACAGAAAGTTATATATATCTGTAGCTTGTAGACAGGTGTTACCACAGAAAGTTATATCTGTTGCTTGTAGACAGGTGTTACCACAGAAAGTTATATATATCTGTAGCTTGTAGACAGGTGTTACCACAGAAAGTTATATATATCTGTAGCTTGTAGACAGGTGTTACCACAGAAAGTTATATATATCTGTAGCTTGTAGACAGGTGTTACCACAGAAAGTTATATCTGTAGCTTGTAGACAGGTGTTACCACAGAAAGTTATATCTGTAGCTTGTAGACAGGTGTTACCACAGAAAGTTATATCTGTAGCTTGTAGACAGGTGTTACCACAGAAAGTTATATCTGTAGCTTGTAGACAGGTTTTACCACAGAGTTATATCTGTAGCTTGTAGACAGGTTTTACCACAGTTATATCTGTAGCTTGTAGACAGGTGTTACCACAGAAAGTTATATCTGTAGCTTGTAGACAGGTGTTACCACAGAAAGTTATATCTGTAGCTTGTAGACAGGTTTTACCACAGAGTTATATCTGTAGCTTGTAGACAGGTGTTACCACAGAGTTATATCTGTAGCTTGTAGACAGGTTTTACCACAGAGTTATATCTGTAGCTTGTAGACAGGTGTTACCACAGAAAGTTATATCTGTAGCTTGTAGACAGGTGTTACCACAGAAAGTTATATCTGTAGCTTGTAGACAGGTGTTACCACAGAAAGTTATATATATCTGTAGCTTGTAGACAGGTGTTACCACAGAGAGTTATATCTGTAGCTTGTAGACAGGTGTTACCACAGAAAGTTATATCTGTAGCTTGTAGACAGGTGTTACCACAGAAAGTTATATATATCTGTAGCTTGTAGACAGGTGTTACCACAGAAAGTTATATCTGTAGCTTGTAGACAGGTGTTACCACAGTTATATCTGTAGCTTGTAGACAGGTGTTACCACAGAGTTATATCTGTAGCTTGTAGACAGGTGTTACCACAGAAAGTTATATATATCTGTAGCTTGTAGACAGGTGTTACCACAGAAAGTTATATCTGTAGCTTGTAGACAGGTGTTACCACAGAAAGTTATATATATCTGTAGCTTGTAGACAGGTGTTACCACAGAGTTATATCTGTAGCTTGTAGACAGGTGTTACCACAGAAAGTTAT
>JAPXFY010001633.1:20000-22500 GCA_030674185.1 Monoplex corrugatus | reverse complement strand
GTAGAACTGTGGTAAAGTTGGGTCAAGCTGTAGAACTGGTAAAGTTGGGTCAAGCTGTAGAACTGGTCAAGCTGGGTCAAGCTGTAGAACTGTGGTAAAGTTGGGTCAAGCTATAGAACTGTGGTAAAGTTGGGTCAAGCTGTAGAACTGGTAAAGTTGGGTCAAACTGTAGAACTGGTAAAGTTGGGTCAAGCTGTAGAACTGGTAAAGTTGGGTCAAGCTGTAGAACTGGTAAAGTTGGGTCAAACTGTAGAACTGGTAAAGTTGGGTCAAGCTGTAGAACTGGTAAAGTTGGGTCAAGCTGTAGAACTGTGGTAAAGTTGGGTCAAGCTGTAGAACTGGTAAAGTTGGGTCAAGCTGTAGAACTGTGGTCACGTTGGGTCAAGCTGTATAACTGTGGTCAAGTTGGGTCAAGCTGTATAACTGTGGTCAAGTTGGGTCAAGCTGTAGAACTGTGGTCAAGTTGGGTCAATCTGTAGAACTGTGGTCAAGTTGGGTCAAGCTGTAGAACTGTGGTCAAGTTGGGTCAATCTGTAGAACTGTGGTCAAGTTGGGTCATGCTGTAGAACTGTGGTCAAGTTGGGTCAATCTGTAGAACTGTGGTCAAGTTGGGTCAAGCTGTAGAACAACTCTTTCATATCACTCCACGTAATTGACACACAGTCAGAACTGTGGATAGAAGACGCAGAAAAAGAAGTGATTTGAAAGACTTAAGTTAATTGTTGTTGTTGTTGTTTTATTTTTGTTTTGTTGTAGTTTTGTTTTGTTTTGTTTTGTTTCGTTTTGTTGTGTTTGGTTTGTTTTGTTTTTGTATTGCTTTGTTTTTGATTTGTTTTGTTTTGTTTGTTTTGGGGTTTGTTTTTTTGTGTGTGTTTTTTTTGTTTTGAGAAGGGGTTTCTTCCTTTCTTTTTCTTCGTATCATCACCACAAACCATTTACTCTCAGAGAAAGACATAAGTTGTATTGACACGCACACGCACACACACACACACACACACACACACACACACACACACACATACACACATACACGCACATATATACACGCACAGACATACACACACATACATACAAACACACATACATACACATACATACACTTACACACACACACACACTCTCTCTCTCTCTCTCTCTCTCACTCACACACACACACACACACACACACACTCCCCCTATCTCTCTCTCTCTCTTTCTCTCTCTCTCTCTGTTCCTCTCTTTGTCTTTCACACACACACACGCATGCACACGCACAGACACACACACACACACACACACACACACACACACACACACACACACACACATACACACACACACACACATGGAGGCGCGGGAGAGTGAACTTTAATTGAAATAAACAAAGGCCACATATTGTGCCACACCAGCATTACGCTTCCCACCACACAGGTCAATAAACTCTTTATGTCAAACCGCCACCATCCACGCCTACAACGTTTAGTGCATACATACCTGACATGCCACTCGTTTCCCTCAATGCATTAGTCATTTTTCATAAGCTACAGAGGGGAAAAAAATAACAACAACAAAACTGAGACCTGTTTATGAAGGCACGTACTCTTAACACAAATAGCCGGCAGAATCGGCCAAGCCAAAACAGCATTCAAGAAGATGACAAGCATTCTTACCAACAAATGCCTGTCAATCAACATCAGGAAGAGAGTTCTTGAATGTTATATACATGTAGAACCAATACTGTTGTACGGATGCGAGGCGTGGACAGTCAACAAGCAAAGCCAGAACAAGATTGAGGCAGCCGAGATGTGGTTTCTAAGAAGAATGTTGAGAGTTCCATGGACACCAAAGAAAACAAACGAGACAGTCTTGATGGAGGCAGACACAAGTAGATCACTCATAAGGAAGATTAGGAAAAGGCAGGCAACATTTATACGCCATTTTATGAGGAAGGGGGATTTGGAGCACCTGGTCACAACGGGAAAGCTGGAGGGAAAGAGAGCACCGGGTAGACCCAGGGAGAAAATGCTGGACGGACTTGCAGAGTGGCTGGGGACGAGGAGGGTGGGGGAGATGCTAGGGGCAACGAGAGATAGAGACAGATGGAAGTCCATGATCGCCAACGCCATGCGGCAGGGCACCTGATGATGATGATGATGACTCTAACACTGTTATCACTTTTATGCTCACAGGAACCATGTGCAAAACAAAACAGGCCCTTTACTGAAAAACTGAGTTTAATCAAAATAATGTTTCAATTACTTGAAATAACAAATTATAGCATATAATATGCACTTTTTTCTTTTAAACAAATGTAGCAAATTCGTTGAACATATTGATTTTTATCTGCCATGTTCTCCAACTAAACAAAGCAACAGGGGGAGTCATGCAGCTGGTTTATGTGCATTTGTGTTGACTGTGTATTTATGTTGACTGTGTATTTATGTTGACTGTGTATTTATCTTGACTGTGTATTTATGTTGACTGTGTATTTATGTTCACTGTGTATTTATGTTCACTGTGT
>JAPXFY010001633.1:0-15000 GCA_030674185.1 Monoplex corrugatus | reverse complement strand
TATTTATATAGCGCAAAATCTTGATAAAATCAAATCTAAGCGCTAATGTCATAAGCCTACAGTACTATTCTCTGCACCAAGAAGTACAATAGATTGCCTCATAATGCGCAACAGGGTGCAGATTCTTGTTTTACAAACAGACACGCACTCATTTGATACATATCAGCAGAGTTCGGAAGCATTAGCGGCATCGTGAATAACTGGTGTAGGCGAAAATAATGGCTTACAACGATGAACTTTCAAGGGGGCGAAGGTTAGTCTTAATAGTCCTCCTCCCAGACAAAAAAGTAAAACCCTCTCTGTCTGTCTGTCCGTCTATCTTTCTGTCTGTCTGTCTGTCTGTCTGTCTGTTTGTTTGTCTGTCTGTCTGTCTGTCTCTCTGTCTCTGCCTCTGTCTCTGTCTCTGTCTCTCTCTCTCTCTCAAACACACACACACACACACACACACACACACACAAACACATACTCTCCCTCGTTTTCTCTCTCTCTCTCTCTCTTTCTCTGTCTTCCTCTCGCTCTCTCTCTCTCTCTTTCTCTCTCTCTCTCACACACACAAACACACAAACACACACACACACACACACTCTCTCTCTCTGTGTCTGTTTGTCTGTCTGTCTCTCTCTCTTTCTCTCCGTCTGTCTGTCTGTTTGTCTGTCTGTCTGTCTCTCTCTCCGTCTCTCTCTCTCTCTCTCTGTCTCTCTCTGTCTCGCTCTCTCTCTCTCTCTCCGTCTCTCTATCTCTCTCTCTCTCTCTCTGTTGGCTCTCTCTCTCTCTTCCCCCCCTCTCTCTCTCTGTCCCCTCTTTCTCTGTCTCTCTCTCTCTCCTCTGTCTCTCTGTCTCTGTCTCTGTCTCTGTCTCTCTCTGTCTCTGTCTCTCTCTCTCCCTCTGTCTCTGTCTCTGTCTCTGTCTCTGTCTCTCTCTGTCTGTCTCTCTCTCTCTCTCTTTCTGTTGGCTCTCTCTCTCTATCTCTCTTTCTTTCCCTCTCTCTCTCTCTCTCTCCCTCTCTCTCTCTCTCTGTCTCTCTCTCTCTCTCTCTCTCTGTTGGCTCTCTCTATATCTCTCTTTCTTTCCCTCCCTCTCTCTCTCCCTCTCTCTCCTCTGTTTCTCTGTCTGTCTCTCTCTCTGTCTCTCTCTCTGTCTGTCTCCCTCACTCTCTCTCTCTCTGTTGGCTCTCTCTTTATCTCTCTTTCTTTCCCTCATTCTATCTCCCCTGCCCTACCACGTGTCTTTTTACTTGCAGTTTTTCTCATCCATCCTTTCCTTTTGTCCGTCACCCTCTCACATCTCACCATAACATGGAAATGGCAACACACATAACGTACATAACTGTCTCCACCCTTTCCGGACGTAAGGGCCTGTATTGATGGAATGAACGCCCACACCGCTGTAGCTGGTAATTAGGACATGTGTATGTAATGGTCCATGTAGGACATGTGTATGTAATGGTCCATGTAGGACATGTGTATGTAATGGTCCATGTAGGACATGTGTATGTAATGGTCCATGTAGGACATGTGTATGTAATGGTCCATGTAGGACATGTGTATGTAATGGTCCATGTAGGACATGTGTATGTAATGGTCCATGTAGGACATGTGTATGTAATGGTCCATGTAGGACATGTGTATGTAATGGTCCATGTAGGACATGTGTATGTAATGGTCCATGTAGGACATGTGTATGTAATGGTCCATGTAGGACATATGTATGTAATGGTCCATGTAGAACATGTGTATATCATGGTCCATGTAGGACATGATATAATGGTCCATGTAGGACATGTGTATATAATGGTCCATGTAGAACATGTGTATATAATGGTCCATGTAGGACATGATGTAATGGTCCATGTAGGACATGTGTATGTAATGGTCCATGTAGGACAAGATGTAATGGTCCATGTAGGACATGTGTATGTAATGGTCCATGTAGGACATGATGTAATGGTCCATGTAGGACATGTGTATGTAATGGTCCATGTAGGACATGTGTATGTAATGGTCCATGTAGGACATGTGTATGTAATGGTCCATGTAGGACATGATGTAATGGTCCATGTAGGACATGTGTATGTAATGGTCCATGTAGGACATGTGTCTGTAATGGTCCATGTAGGACATGTGTATGTAATGGTCCATGTAGGACATATGTATGTAATGGTCCATGTAGGACATGTGTATATAATGGTCCATGTAGAACATGTGTATGTAATGGTCCATGTAGAACATGTGTATATAATGGTCCATGTAGGACATGATGTAATGGTCCATGTAGGTCATGTGTATGTAATGGTCCATGTAGGACATGATGTAATGGTCCATGTAGGACATGATGTAATGGTCCATGTAGGACATGTGTATGTAATGGTCCATGTAGGACATGTGTATGTAATGGTCCATGTAGGACATGTGTATGTAATGGTCCATGTAGGACATGTGTATGTAATGGTCCATGTAGGACATGTGTTATAATGGTCCATGTAGGACATGATGTAATGGTCCATGTAGGACATGTGTATGTCATGGCGTTAATGCCATGTAGGACATGTGTATGTAATGGTCCATGTAGGACATGCGTATGTAATGGTCCATGTAGGACATGTGTATGTAATGGTCCATGTAGGACATGATGTAATGGTCCATGTAGGACATGATGTAAAGGTCCATGTAGGACATGTGTATGTAATGGTCCATGTAGGACATGTGTATGTAATGGTCCATGTAGGACATGTGTATGTAATGGTCCATGTAGGCCAAGATGTAATGGTCCATGTAGGACATGATGTAATGGTCCATGTAGGACATGATGTAATGGTCCATGTAGGACATGTGTATGTAATGGTCCATGTAGGACATGTGTATGTAATGGTCCATGTAGGACATGATGTAATGGTCCATGTAGGACATGATGTAATGGTCCATGTAGGACAAGATGTAATGGTCCATGTAGGACATGTGTATGTAATGGTCCATGTAGGACATGATGTAATGGTCCTTGTAGGACATGATGTAATGGTCCATGTAGGACATGTGTATGTAATGGTCCATGTAGGACATGTGTATGTAATGGTCCATGTAGGACATGATGTAATGGTCCATGTAGGACATGTGTATATAATGGTCCATGTAGGACATGATGTAATGGTCCATGTAGGACATGTGTATGTAATGGTCCATGTAGGACATGTGTATGTAATGGTCCATGTAGGACATGTGTTATAATGGTCCATGTAGAACATGATGTAAATGGTCCATGTAGGACATGTGTATGTAATGGTCCATGTAGGACATGTGTATAATGGTCCATGTAGGACATGATGTAATGGTCCATGTAGGACATGTATATGTAATGGTCCATGTAGGACATGTGTATGTATGCTCCATGTAGGACATGTGTATATAATGGTCCATGTAGGACATGATGTAATGGTCCATGTAGGACATGTGTATGTAATGGTCCATGTAGGACATGTGTATGTAATGGTCCATGTAGGACATGATGTAATGGTCCATGTAGGACATGATGTAATGGTCCATGTAGGACATGATGTAATGGTCCATGTAGGACATGTGTATGTAATGGTCCAGTAGGACATGATGTAATGGATGTCCTGATGTAGACATGATGATGTAATGGTCCATGAGGAATGTTTTAATGGTCCATGTAGGACATGTGTATGTAATGGTCCATGTAGGACATGTGTAATGGTCCATGTAGGACATGAGTTGTCATGTAAATGGATCCATGTAGGACATGTGTATGGTCATGTAGACATAAATGGTCCATGTAGGACATGTCCATGTAGGACATGATGTAATGGTCCATGTAGGACATGTGTATGTAATGGTCCATGTAGGACATGTGTATTAATGGTCCATGTAGGACAAGATTAATGGTCCATGTAGGACATGATGTAATGGTCCATGTAGGACATGATGTAATGGTCCATGTAGAAATGTTGTAATGGTCCATGTAGGACATGATGTAATGGTCCATGTAGGACATGATGTAATGGTCCATGTAGGACATGTGTATGTAATGGTCCATGTAGGACATGTGTATGTAATGGTCCATGTAGGACATGAATGTATGTAGAATGGTCCATGTAGGACATGTGTCTGTAATGGTCCATGTAGGACATGTGTATGTAATGGTCCATGTAGACATGATGTAATGGTCCATGTAGAACATGTGTATGTAATGTCCATGTAGGACAGTGATGTAATGGTCCATGTAGGACATGATGTAATGGTCCATGTAGGACATGTGTATGTAATGGTCCATGTAGGACATGTGTATGTAATGGTCCATGTAGGACATGTGTATTAATGGTCCATGTAGGACATGATGTAATGGTCCATGTAGGACATGTGTATGTAATGGTCCATGTAGGACATGATGTAATGTCAGTAGGACATGGTATGTAATGGCCATGTGGACTTGATGTAATGGTCCATGTAGGACATGATGTAATGGTCCATGTAGGACATGTGTATGTAATGGTCCATGTAGGACATATGTAATGTCCATGTAGGACATGTGTAATGCCATGTAGGACATGTATGTAATTCCATGTAGAATGTGTAGCCATGTAGGACATGTGTATGTAATGGTCCATGTAGGACATGTATGTAATGGTCCATGTAGGACATGTGTCTGTAATGGTCCATGTAGGACATGTGTATAATGGTCCATGTAGGACATGATGTAATGGTCCATTAGGACATATGTATGTCCATGTAGACTTTGATGTAATGGTCCATGTAGGACATGTGTATGTAATGGTCCATGTAGGACATGTGTATGTAATGTGTCCATGTAGGACATGTGTATGTAATGGTCCATGTAGGACATGTGTCTGTAATGGTCCATGTAGGACATGTATGTAATGGTCCATGTAGGACATGTGTATGTAATGGTCCATGTAGGACATGTGTATGTAATGGTCCATGTAGGACAGTGTCTGAATGGTCCATGTAGGACATGTGTATGTAATGGTCCATGTAGGACATGTTATGTAATGGTCCATGTAGGACATGTGTATGTAATGGTCCATGTAGGACATGTGTATGTATGGACCATGTGGTAATGTGTACATGTAATGGTCCATGTAGGACATTGTATGTAATGGTCCATGTAGGACATGTATGTAATGGTCCATGTAGGACATGTGTATGTAATGGTCCATGTAGGAACATGATGTAATGGTCCATGTAGGACATGTGTATGTAATGGTCCATGTAGGACATGTGTCTGTAATGGTCCATGTAGGACATGTGTCTGTAATGTGCCATGTAGGACATGTGTTGTAATGGTCCATGTAGGACATGTGTCTGTAATGGTCCATGTAGGACATGTGTATGTAATGGTCCATGTAGGACATGTGTAATGGTCCATGTAGGACATGTGTATGTAATGGTCCATGTAGGACATTGATGTAATGGTCCATGTAGGACATGTGTTAATGGTCCATGTAGGACATGTGTATGTAATGGTCCATGTAGGACAGTGTTGTAATGGTCCATGTAGGACATGTGCTGTAATGGTCCATGTAGGACATGTTATGTAATGGTCCATGTAGGACATGTGTATGTAATGGTCCATGTAGGACATGTTGTAATGGTCCATGTAGGACATGTGTATGTAATGGTCCATGTAGGACATGTGTATGTAATGGTCCATGTAGGACATATGTAATGGTCCATGTAGGACATGTGTATGTAATGGTCCATGTAGGACATGTTATGTAATGGTCCATGTAGGACATGTGTCTGTAATGGTCCATGTAGGACATGATATGTAATGGTCCATGTAGGACATTGTCTGTAATGGTCCATGTAGGACATGTGTATGTAATGGTCCATGTAGGACATGTGTTGTAATGGTCCATGTAGGACAGTGTCTGTAATGGTCCATGTAGGACATGTGTTGTAATGGTCCATGTAGGACATGTGGTAATGGTCCATGTAGGACATGTATGTAATGGTCCATGTAGGACATGTGTATGTAATGGTCCATGTAGGACATGTGTATGTAATGTCCATGTAGGACATGTGTATGTAATGTCCATGTAGGACATGTGTCTGTAATGGTCCATGTAGGACATTTTTGTAATGGTCCATGTAGGACATGTGTATGTAATGGTCCATGTAGGACATGTGTATGTAATGGTCCATGTAGGACATGTGTATGTAATGGTCCATGTAGGACATTGTATGTAATGGTCCATGTAGGACATGTGTCTGTAATGGTCCATGTAGACATGTGTCTGTAATGGTCCATGTAGGACATGTGTATGTAATGGTCCATGTAGGACATGTGTATGTAATGGTCCATGTAGGACATGTGTATGTAATGGTCCATGTAGGACATGTGTTGTAATGGTCCATGTAGGACATGTGTATGTAATGGTCCATGTAGGACAGTGTATATAATGGTCCATGTAGGACAATGTGTATGTAATGGTCCATGTAGGACATGTGTATGTAATGGTCCATGTAGGACATGTGTCTGTAATGGTCCATGTAGGACATGTGTATGTAATGGTCCATGTAGGACATGTGTCTGTAATGGTCCATGTAGGACATGTGTATGTAATGGTCCATGTAGACATGTGTATGTAATGGTCCATAGTAGGACATGTGATGTAATGGTCCATGTAGGACATGTGTATGTAATGGTCCATGTAGGACAGTGTTGTAATGGTCCATGTAGGACATGTGTATGTAATGGTCCATGTAGGACATGTGTATGTAATGGTCCATGTAGGACATGTGATGTAATGGTCCATGTAGGACATGTGTATGTAATGGTCCATGTAGGACATGTGTATGTAATGGTCCATGTAGGACATGTGTATGTAATGGTCCATGTAGGACATGTGTATGTAATGGTCCATGTAGGACATGTGTATGTAATGGTCCATGTAGGACATGTGTATGTAATGGTCCATGTAGGACATGTTGTAATGGTCCATGTAGGACTGTGTAAGGTCCATGAGATGGTTGTAATGGTCCATGTAGGACATGTGTACTGTAATGGTCCATGTAGGACAGTGTATGTAATGGTCCATGTAGGACATGTGTCTGTAATGGTCCATGTAGGACATGTGTATGTAATGGTCCATGTAGGACATGTGTATGTAATGGTCCATGTAGGACATGTATGTAATGGTCCATGTAGGACATGTGTATGTAATGGTCCATGTAGGACATGTCTGTAATGGTCCATGTAGGACATGTGTTGTAAGGTCCATGTAGGACATGTGTATGTAATGGTCCATGTAGGACATGTGTTGTAATGGTCCATGTAGGACATGTGTTGTAAGTCCATGTAGGACATGTGTATGTAATGGTCCATGTAGGACGTGATGTAATGGTCCATGTAGGACATGTTTGTAATGGTCCATGTAGGACATGTGTATGTAATGGTCCATGTAGGAATGTGATGTAATGGTCCAAGTAGACATGTGATGTAATGTCCATGTAGGACATGTGTATGTAATGGTCCATGTAGGGTATGTAATGGTCCATGTAGGACATGTGTTGTATGGTCCATGTAGGACATGTGTATGTAATGGTCCATGTAGGTATGTAATGGTCCATGTAGGACATGTGTATGTAATGGTCCATGTAGGACATGTGTATGTAATGGTCCATGTAGGATGTAATGGTCCATGTAGGACATGTGTATGTAATGGTCCATGTAGGACATGTGTATGTAATGGTCCATGTAGGACATGTATGTAATGGTCCATGTAGGACATGTATGTAGTGTGTATGATGGTCCATGTAGGACAGTGTATGTAATGGTCCATGTAGGACATGTGTATGTAATGGTCCATGTAGGACATGTGTATGTAATGGTCCATGTAGGACATGTGTATGTAATGGTCCATGTAGGACATGTGTATGTAATGGTCCATGTAGGACATGATGTAATGGTCCATGTAGGACATGATGTATGTAATGGTCCATGTAGGACATGTGTATGTAATGGTCCATGTAGGACATGTGTATGTAATGGTCCATGTAGGACATGTGTAATGATAATGGTCCATGTAGGACATGTGTATGTAATGGTCCATGTAGGACATGTATGTAATGGTCCATGTAGGACATGATGTAATGGTCCATGTAGGACATGTGTATGTAATGGTCCATGTAGGACATGTGTATGTAATGGTCCATGTAGGACATGTGTATGTAATGGTCCATGTAGGACATGTGTATGTAATGGTCCATGTAGGACATGTGTATGTAATGGTCCATGTAGGACATGTGTATGTAATGGTCCATGTAGGACATGTGTATGTAATGGTCCATGTAGCTGACTATGTCCATTAGCATAATGGTCCATGTAGGACATGTTATGTAATGGTCCATGTAGGACATGTGTATGTAATGGTCCATGTATGTCAATGATTAATGGTCCATGTAGACATGTGTATGTAATGGTCCATGTAGGACATGTGTATGTATAGGTCCATGTAGGACATGTGTATGTAATGGTCCATGTAGGACATGTGTATGTAATGGTCCATGTAGGACATGTGTATGTAATGGTCCATGTAGGACAAGTGTATGTAATGGTCCATGTAGGACATGTGTATGTAATGGTCCATGTAGGACATGTGTATGTAATGGTCCATGTAGGACATGTGTATGTAATGGTCCATGTAGGACATGTGTATGTAATGGTCCATGTAGACATGTGTAATGGTCCATGTAGGACATGTGTATGTAATGGTCATGTAGGACATGATGTAATGGTCCATGTAGGACATGTGTATGTAATGGTCCATGTAGGACATGTGTATGTAATGGTCCATGTAGGACATGTGTATGTAATGGTCCATGTAGGACATGATGTATGTAATGGTCCATGTAGGACATGATGTAATGGTCCATGTAGGACATGATGTAATGGTCCATGTAGGACATGATGTATGTAATGGTCCATGTAGGACGTGATGTAATGGTCCATGTAGGACATGATGTATGTAATGGTCCATGTAGGACATGATGTAATGGTCCATGTAGGACATGTGTATGTAATGGTCCATGTAGGACATGTGTATGTAATGGTCCATGTAGGACATGTGTATGTAATGGTCCATGTAGGACATGATGTATGTAATGGTCCATGTAGGACATGATGTAATGGTCCATGTAGGACATGATGTAATGGTCCATGTAGGACATGATGTAATGGTCCATGTAGGACATGTGTATGTAATGGTCCATGTAGGACATGTGTATGTAATGGTCCATGTAGGACATGATGTAATGGTCCATGTAGGACATGATGTAATGGTCCATGTAGGACATGATGTATGTAATGGTCCATGTAGAACATGTGTATGTAACGGTCCATGTAGGACATGTGTATATAATGGTCCATGTAGGACATGTGTATGTAATGGTCCATGTAGGACATGTGTATGTAATGGTCCATGTAGGACATGATGTAATGGTCCATGTAGGACATGATGTAATGGTCCATGTAGGACATGATGTATGTAATGGTCCATGTAGGACATGTGTATGTAATGGTCCATGCTCTGACACCAACAGACAACGAATTTGAAAAGTCTTCTACCACCACCACCATCACCAGCCAACCATCCCTACTGTTTTCCTTTTTGCGCCTCGCTTATGATAACATTTTCACGCTTTTCAATCCGCAAGCTCTTTATCACACCAACCCACGCTTAGCTGAGTACTCTGTCCTCTCCTGTGGGGATGCCGGGTGGGGGGGTGTTCAGTAAAAACAGTATCCCCACCTTCCGGAAATGCTGTGCTATACATTTCCTCTATTCGGTCACTCGCTTTGTTTCTGTCTTGTTCCTTTGCTTTCTGTCATTCTTCCCTGTCATTTTCTGCCTTGCTGGTTCATTCACCTGTATGCGTTCGATCAAGTCTTGCATTCTTTTTTTTAGGATTGATAATTGGGTACATGTATTGATGCATTTTCGACTCTAAGGAAGTGTGAAGACAGAAACAATTGTATTTTATGTATGTAGGCCAGTTGTTATGTTTTAGTGTACTTAGTTACGTTTACATTTGTATTCTCTTTGGATTTTATTAATCCCTGGTGATAAATTGGGCAGCTGGTCAATGCCAAAAGCATGATTATCCCTTGAATTATGTGCGTCCTTAAATTAATTATGCATTGATATGTGTCCTTAATTTTAATATTTTTTCCCCAGAGTCAAACGCGATGTGTGTGTCTTGTTTCTGATAGTTCTACTAGTAAGCCCTGATGTCGCTGTGCGCGTTCGGCTGGACTTTCAACAACAACAATATTAATCAATAATCTGTCACATGACCACGATGGGCGCAGTGGTCAACAGGATGATGGTCATCATCATCATCATCATCAGGTGCCCTGCCGCATGGCGTTGGCGATCATCTGTCTCTATCTCTTGTTGCCCCAAGCATCTCTTCCACCCTCCTTGTCTTCAGCCACTCTGCAAGTCCGTCCAGCATTTTCTCCCTGGGTCTACTAGTGCTCTCTTTCCCTCCAGCTTTCCCGTTGTGACCAGGTGCTCCAAATCCCCCTTCCTCATAAAATGGCCTATAAATGTTGCCTGTCTTTTCCTAATCTTCCTTATGAATGATCTGCACGTGTCTGCCTCCATCAAGACTGTCTCGTTTGTTTTCTTTGCTGTCCCTGGAACTCTCAACATCCTTCTCAGAAACCACATCTCGGCTGCCTCAATCTTGTTCTGGCTTTGCTTGTTGACTGCCTACGCCAGGGTGATGGTAAGACGTCAGATTTTCAAACGGAAGGTGAGAGTTCGATCCTGTCAAGGTGTCTCCCTCCCGTCTGGGGGAAATTATGGAGATGTGTCTGATCTCCTGGGGCAACACGTGTGCCTGTTAGTGCCTACACTCTTAGTGCACGCAGAACAATAATTACGCAGGTTAGATATCCTTCAAGTCATGTCAGTACTAGTGGCTATGGATACATAAAAACACTCAGCATGCACACCCACCGAAAACAGAAGTGTGCAGACTGTGCAGCAACATACCGTCTGCACGCTGTGGGCAAAACAACGTGCATGCACGCTTCTGAGAAATGTCGAACCCTTAGGAAAAAAAAACAATGATCATCTGTCACAGTTTCAGTGCTAAGGAATCAGCAGGGAGGTACCAACAAAAAAAGATCGCCTGAAGGTTACAATCCACATAAGGCCCTGCCATGTTTCTGGGTTACTTCGTTGGTGTTCTGTAGTGCTTGTTCTCCGGTGATTGAGATTGTTACCAGCTGTGCTACACTTTTCCTCTTCTATTATCTTAAATTAAGTGAATCCCAGGTAAGTGAACTGTAAATATTTCAATCAACTCTTGTTAGCCATCTGTAATCAATGGTCAGTATTGTATTATTCTATTGGTTATTCGTGACATATTTTCTTTTTCACCATCAGAACTTTGACACGCCCTCTGATTTTTGTGTACTTAGCTACGTTCAAGCATTTATATTTATAGGCAGATTTTTTTTTTTTGGGGGGGGGGGGGTTGTTTTTCATCCTCCTGGTGATAAATTGAACATATCCTTGATTGAAAGCAGTAACCCTTGTACGCATTTTGCTTTCCCAGTATCTTGTCCTGGGTCATCAATGTGCTAAGATAGAACCCTACGTATTTTGTTTGAGATGGTTATAGCCCTGACACGTGTCTGAGTTAACTTCATACATCTTTCTGAGAACATGTGGTTTCTAAGAAGAATGTTGAGAGTTCCATGGACAGCAAAGAAAACAAACGATACAGTCTTGATGGAGGCAGACAGACAGACAGACAGAGACACACAGAGAAAGAGAGACAGACAGACAAACACATCGACCGACAGACAGACAAACAAAGAGAGACAGAGAGAGGGAGACAGAGACAGAGACAAAGATAGAGACAGAGACAGAGAGACAATGACAATGGCAATGACAGTGATGCTTTATTTTCCATTTTTGAAACAAATGCCTATCAATTAACATCAGAATGAGAATCCTTGAATGTTATATAGAACCAATACTGTTATACGGATGTGAGGCGCGGACAGTCAGCAAGCAAAGCCAGAGCAAGATTGAGGCAGCCGAGATGTGGTTTCTCAGAAGAATGTTGAGAGTTCCATGGACAGCAAAGAAAACAAACGAGACAGTCTTGATGGAGGCAGACACAAGTAGATCATTCATAAGGAAGATTAGGAAAAGACAGGCAACATTTATAGGCCATTTTATGAGGAAGGGAGATTTGGAGCACCTGGTCACAACGGGAAAGCTGGAGGGAAGGAGAGCACCGGGTAGACCCAGGGACAAAATGCTGGACGGACTTGCAGAGTGGCTGGGGGGTGGGGGAGGGTGGGGGAGATGCTAGGGGCAAGGAGAGATAGAGACGGATGGAAGTCCATGATCGCCAACGTCAAGCGGCAGGGCACCTGATGATGATGATGATGACGTGTCTGAGTAGTGGGCTGGGCTGTAACAACTAATGACGATAATAAAAGACACTCACGATTTTACATCTCTATACACACCACTTTCCACTTGGAAGCCACTTTCAGAAAATAGCGCTGACGGCTTTCTTCCTTGAAATACACATGAAGAATTCGAATACGAGAAATGGCGTATTTTGTTACTGGGTGAAATGAATGCCGTCAAAATCTGACGGCAAGTCAGACGCCCACAGAGTCAAAAATTGCAGACAATTTCTTCTCCCACACAGACAGGACAGTGTTTTAAACTGAGAAGACTTCCAGCAAAGAGCAGGGAGAGAGAGAGGGAGAAAAGACAGACAGACAGACAAACACACCGACAGACAGACAGCCAAACAGAGAGACAGAGAGAGAGGGAGAGAGAGAGAGACAGAGAGACAAAGAGAGAGAGACAAAGAGAGAGAGACAATGACAATGACAATGATGCTTTATTAGATAGATAGATAGATAGATAGATAGATAGATAGATAGATATAGATAGATAGATAGATAGATAGACAGACAGACAGATAGATAGATAGATAGATAGATAGATAGATAGATAGATAGATAGATAGATAGATAGACGGATAAACAAGTAGATAAATTAATGAATAAGTAAATAAATAAATAAATAAAGATAATGTTAATAACATCAATGATGATGCTGATGATGATTATGACGATGATGATGTTAATGATGATAATAATAATGATAATAAGAAGAAGAATGAATGATAATGATAGTGATAGTGATAATGATAATGATAATAAACAATGGCTAACAGATAGATGAGCAAGCATGCAAGCAAATAAACAAAAAACAAACAAAAATGAACAAAAAGCAATAAAAAATAAAGAAGAAGCAAGACAGAAACAAACACGTCATATACTCATCAACAAATCAACGCATATAATATAAAAAGAAATACTGGTTGGCTGTTTGAACTGCTTAAGTGTTAACAATGGTAAATTATCATTGTGCGCGCGCACACACACACACACACACACACACACACACATACACACACACACACACACACACACACACACACACACACACACACACACACACACACACACTGACTGGATTAGATGTCATAGGTTGAAAGGCAGCTGACATTATTGTTGCTAACTGAGGTAATCTACGACACTGACATCAGGTATTTAAATAAAGTAACTCTGAAGGAAGAGAATGATTGAGTGTCTGTGATATTTGGGGGGAGTGTGTTCCATAGTTGTGCACCAGAAAACGACAAACTACTTTTTTATATGTCAATTCTTGGACGGATAATTTTGAATTGATTCTGTCTTGAGTTGAGTATGATCGCACATTCTGATGAAACAAATTGAGAAGATATTGCGGAACATTCTTTTTTGATACTTTAAACATTGTGATACCTTTATTGAACATTAAACGTGACTGTAGAGGGAAGATTCCTAATTGTTTAAGTTTTTCATCTGTTGTTAAAATGGGATCTGGCTTGATAAGTTTTGCTGCCCTCCTATGTAAGGTGTTCAATTTTTTTTAGATGAACTTCACATGAGCTATCCCACAATGTAGAGGCATAATCTATATGCGACTTAATATGAGCGTTACAAAATAATTGGTGTGTGTTTGTATCTGTTAGATATTTTACTTTAGACAGAATAAATAAGTTCTCGGAGATAATCTTGCATAAATAATCAATGTGTTTTTTCCAGGAAAGATTGTGATCAATAATATTACCTCTCAGAGACAGACTGAGTGAGAGAGAGAGAGAGAGAGCCAAGTTGCCGTTTTTGGCGTGTGCATATAACCATACATTCAGTTTTCGTAGGGTTTAATGCCATGGCGTTTTTAGCTACACCAATCAGAGATTTCATTTAGGCTCTTTTGTGAACGTGTGTTTACAGTCGCTATACTTGTCTTGTGTATGGATTGTTCCATCGTCAGCGAACATATCACAGTGAAGTGTGGGATCAGATATATGAAGTGGTAAGTCATTTATGAATATAGAAAACAGAATGGGTCCTAAGATTGATCCTTGAGGAACGCCACATTTCACATGACCCTTGGATGAATATGATCCATTAAGATGTACTTTTTGTTTGCGTTCATGAAAGGAGGAATTGAAAAATGAAACTGTTGAATCGTTGACAAGGTACGTTCGTAATTTAGTTAGTAAGATATCATGATCAACGAGATCAAAAGCTTTTTTAAAGTCTAGAAATACTGCTCCAGTTAATTTGCAGTCATCCATGGCAAATAACCAGGTGTCAGCAAGCCGTGCTAGGGCTGAGACAGACAGAGACAATGAAAGAAAGAAAAAGAGACAGAGAGATAGAGACATAGCGAGAGAAAGGGAGACAGACAGATAGACAGACAAACAGACAGAGAGAACAGTCTTGTAACTTGAAAATATTATATTACTCAAGGACAAAAACGTTAGTGTCCACTGGAGAGAGAGACCGCGAGACGAGAGGGACAACACGATTATATAAACCTTTGTTTCTGAGAGTGACAGATAAGCGAATTGAATGTTTTATCTA
>JAPXFY010001632.1:22500-34117 GCA_030674185.1 Monoplex corrugatus | reverse complement strand
CGAAATCACAAGCACCCCCCACCCGCCCAAAAACCCCCCACACCCCCCGCCCCCACCCCAACCACGCACACGCACACCACCCCACACACAAACCACACACACACACACACACACAACAGCACGACATGCAAATGCAATGACACATTGACCCTAAAAAAATTTAAAGCCAACATTACGTTACATGGGGGGAGGGGGGCAGAAATTACCAGTTATTTGGGAAACAGATGAGTTTTGAGGGAGCGTTTGAATGTGGACAGAGAGGGTGAGTATCTGAGTGAGCGAGGTAGCTGATTCCAGATAGTTGGAGCTTGATAGGAAAAAGAACGCTGCCCAAACCTTTTAGTGCGGACTATGGGGATACTATAGAGACGGGTGTCGGATGAGGACCGCAAGGTTCGAGATGGCGTGTAGAGATGTAACAGATGGGCGAGATACTCAGGACAGGAAGACTCAATAGATTTGAAGCAGAGACAGGCAATCTTGTAGGATATTCTTTGCTGAACCGGGAGCCAGTGAAGAGAACAGAGCAATGGCGTAACATGGTTAAATTTTGAAGAGCGGAAGATGAGACGGGCAGCATGATTTTGAACTTTCTGAAGTTTGTTAATGAGGTGAGAGGGGGAACCAGACAAAAGAGCATTACAGTAATCAAGACGAGATAGAACAAGTGCACAGACAAGAGTCTTTGTCGTGTCTTCTGAGAGGAGATGGCGGATAGAAGCAATTCGGCGGAGTTCAAGAAAACAAGTCCGACAAACGTTGCTAACATGCAGATGGAAGGACAGGGTTTGGTCAAGAGTTACACCAAGGTTACGGGCAGAATAGGAGAGAGTGATAGACGAGTCAACAAGTGTGATGGAGGTTGGAAGAGAGGGGTGATTTTGGAGTTTGGGTGGGGTGATCAAGATCAATTCGGATTTCTCTTCATTCAATTTCAGTTTGTTTTCAGTCATCCAATCCTTCAGGTCGGCTACACAAGATTGGGTGTTTTGGATCATGAGGGGAAGGTCAGGGAGAGGCCCAGAGACATACAGCTGATTGTCATCCGAGAAAGAATGATGCTGAAGTAGGTGTTCTTGGACAATAGAGGAGACAGGATAGGTGTAGAGAATGAAAAGTAGGGGGCCCAGAACAGATCCCTGTGGCACTCCATAGGTCAGACAGGAAGCATTAGAAGAAAGACCATTGACAGAAACTACTTGCAGACGATCGGTGATGTAAGAATGAAACCAATTCAAGACAGTATCGTGGAGCCCAAAAGAGTGATGCAGACGGGAGAGAAGGATAGAGTGGTCAATAGTGTCAAAGGCAGCAGATAGGTCCAAGAGAGTCAAAAGTGATACATTGTTAGAGTCAAGAGTAGTCAGTAAGTCGTTGCAGATTTTGAGAAGAGCAGTCTCGGTGCTATGTGCAGAACGGTAAGCAGACTGAAGGGGATAGACAAGGTTATTGGAATGAAGGTGGTTTAACAGCTGGTTGAGAACAACTTTCTCTAAGACCTTGGAAAGAAATGGAAGATTTGACACAGGTCTATAGTTTTTCAAATTCTCAGGGTCAAGAGTCGTCTTTTTTAGAAGAGGTCTAACAATTGCTGACTTGAAAGAAGAAGGAAAGGAGCCAGTTGAGAGGGAATGGTTGATGATGTTGGTGATGTGAGGAAGAAGAGTATCAAGACAATGGGTGAGGAAAGAAACTGGCAATGGGTCAAGTTCACAGGTTTTAATGCCGGATTTCATGATGATTTTCTTAACAAAGTCCTCAGAAACGGGTTGGAAGGAAGTAAGGGGGATTCCAGAGAAAGGGGGTTCAGGAAATGTTGCATGAGTGTTCGTCGTGGAATCAAGAGAAAGCCTGAGGTTAGCAATCTTGTTGACAAAATAGTCGGAGAAAGCCTGTGGAAGATCAGATGGTGGCAGGTTAGATGGAAGAGGAGAAGAGCCAGTTTTGCCAAGAAGAGTATTAGTGATATTATACAATTGTTTGGACGTGGAGCAAGCAAGAATTTTGGCATTGTAATAGGCTGATTTAGCGGCGTCTACAAGGCTATTAACAATTTTGTTGGCAGTTTGAAAGATTTGCCTATGCACAGTTAGACTGGACTTGAGCCATTGTCTCTCAGCTTGACGTCTGTCACGCTTGGCATCTTGCAGTTGTGAAGCTATGGAGGAGAACCAAGGTGTAGGCGGTCGTTTGGAGACTTGGCGTGTTGTTGATGGAGCATGTTGATCCAGTAGCCCAAGAAGGAGGTTGTTCAGTTCATCAGCAGTACTAGGAGGCGAGGCAGTAAGGAGAGAGTGAAGATCAGCATCGAACACAGACAAGTCAACAGCAGATAGGTGTCTGGCTTGCACAGCAGTTTTCTGAGGAGGAGGACGGGAAAGCAGGAGATCAGAGATGAGGCAGACATGGTCAGAAGGGAGGGTGTGATCAGTGGTGATGGACTTCACGATGGCCTGATCAGCCCTGTGGATAATACCGTCTAGGGCATGCCCCCGTGTGTGTGTAGGCACGTTGACTGTCTGAACCAGACCATATGAGTCCAGTAGATCAATAACTTTAGAAGTAAGAGTGTTGGCAGGATGGTCAAAAACCAATCCAACAAATACAAAAACCAATCCAACAAATACAAAAACCAATCCAACAAATACAATCCAACAAATACAAAAACCAATCCAACAAATACAAAAACCAATCCAACAAATACAAAGTACCATATTCAGCTATTAGTATGAGATGCTCTTCAGTATAATGCCTTATATAAATGAATATTTAAATTTTTTTTCGTTATTGTTTCGTTGGCACATGCCATCGATAACGTAAGTGTAAACCTTGACTGCTGTCGGTAGAACTTCATTGGACTTGATTTAGCTTTCAGAACTTCATTTATAGGGCATACAAACAAGAAAAAAACGGAGATTTACTATTTCTGTCATTATTCGTTGTTTTATATTGTAGAAATGGACAATTCAAGGGTGACATTCCTGCTCTAAATCTAGTGAAACATTTTCTTAATTTCACGTTTTGATTTTGACAAAGATATGGACATAAGGACAACTCTCGACTGAAATATGAACAACCATAGTAGAATTCGTGGTTGTCGAGAGAAGAAAGCAATTAACAAGCCTTTGTCTACATTCGTCAATGAATGTTTTAACATTGCCAACATTTTGTGTTTCCCATTCTGTATCAAAACCAAACTCATAAAGAACATTGTGTACTTTACAAACCCATGTACTGTAATTCTGAGCCTGTAAACCTAGTAACATAATAAGAACTAATATCTCCAATTTAACCCTTTGACTCCCGCACCCTGTGCCACCAGCATCCTACATTACCAATCACGCTAGCAAAGCAAAAATATAACCCTTTGATTCCTCACCCTTTCCACACCATCTTCTTGCAGGAAGCTGGTGGTTAGAGTGAGGGAACCAAAGGGTTAAGTTTTTGCAGTTAATAGATAGGGTGCGGGAGTCAGAGGGTTAATGTCAGCTTGCAACATACAAACTAAACACTTTGCTGCTCCAGTATCATTCTGCTGGTATCAGTCTATAGTTTGAAAGGTCCTGTCCCCATTTGGAGCACCTGGTCACAACGGGAAAGCTGGAGGGAAGGACAGCACCGGGTAGACCCAGGGAGAAGATACTAGACGGACTTGCAGAGTGGCTGAAGACAGGCAGAGTGGAAGAGATGCTTGAGGCAACAAGAGATAGAGAGAGATGGAAGTCCATAATCGGCAACGCCATGCGGGAAGGCACCTGATGATGATGATGATATCCCCATTCTCCATTACATTTCAAAACTTTTGTCAGCGCACAGGGCTTTGAGCATTCAAAAAGATGACAAGCATTCTTACCAACAAATGCCTATCAATTAACATCAGGAAGAGAGTTCTTGAATGTTATATAGAACCGATAATGTTATACAGTTGTGAGGCGTGGACAGTCAACAAGCAAAGCCAGAACAAGATTGAGGTAGCCGAGATGTGGTTTCTAAGAAAGAATGTTGAGAGTTCCATGGACAGCAAAGAAAAACGAGACGGTCTTGATTGAGACAGACGCAAGCAGATCATTGATAAGGAAGATTAGAAAAAGACAGGCAACATTTATAAGTCATTTTATGAGGAAAGTAGAATTGGAGCACCTACTCACCACAAGAAAGCTGGAGGGAAAAAGAGCACCAGGTAGACCCGGGGAGAAGATATTGGACGGACATGCAGAGCGGCTGAAGACAAAGAGGGTGGAAGAGGCGCTTGGGGCAACAAGGGATAGAAACAGATAGAAGGCCATGATTGCCAACGCCATGTGGCAAGGCACTTGATGATGATGATGATGATAGGGTTTTGAACAGGACCAAGGAATCAACCAGAAAAGATGGCAGATTGGGTAGAGCGCATAAGGAATTTGTCCATGTGCGACGAATCTCTCTTGAATAAACTCTAAACAGCAAATTGTGAAACTTGTGGTTGATCTACTGCATCATCATGTGCTCTGCCGCATGGCGTTGGCGATCATGGCCCTCCATACATACGAAACTATTCCTTGTCGCTGCGAGTACGTTTCCCACCCACACTCTCTGTCCATAGCCACTCTGCAAGTCCGTCCAATATTTTTTCTCCTTACCTGTTAGATGTATAGCAAAACGTGCCTATTTTCCATCTGTTCCACCACACGACCGGCAAATTTGGACGGAGCGCATATGGAATTGTAACCAGTGTAATAAAACCCTCTCGAACAAGCTCTCCTAGTCACGTCTTCTCCCTCGTTCTCAACCGCTTCTCATCTCTGTTACGGTGGTGACTCCCTTGTCAAGGAGCGGTGAAGAATTAAGGAAATGAAAACCACCTGGCCCGTGGGATCAAGTAACAAGAATAATAACTTGAAAATCTCCCAGAGACCGAAACTACGACAAAGGCAAAAGTTTGAGAAACGAATTGACTTGGAACCCACGCCCAAAACCACGCCTGATGACACAGCTTATGTCAGTTTCTGATCGAGAGGTATCGGACGGAAACCCAGACTTACGACTGACTCCACTGTTTGCGGGGTAAACTCACTGACTTGTAGCTTGACCGGATTACAAGTTTTAATGATTTATTCATTCCACCGCCAAAGTATGAAAGTAAACGTGCGCCGCGCGCATGCGCGTAGTGTACATATGTGTGTGTTTGTGTGTTTGTGTGTGTGTGTGTGTGTGTGTGTGTGTGTGTGTGTGTGTGTGTGTGTGTGTGTGTGTGTGTGTGTGTGTGTGTGTGTGTGTGTGTGTTTAAAGTAGATAAATGAATTTCATACATATTTCTCCAGTTGCTGGATTTCAAATTCTGTCGATTTCTGCGAAGTCATGATTTGCGCTTTTTCAGGACTGCCCCATTCTTTAACAAAAAACCCACCACCACCACCACCCCCCCCCCCCCCCCCCCCAAAAAAAAAGGAGAGAGAGAGAGAGAGAGAGACAGAGACAGAGACAGAGATTGGGGACCGAATAATGAATATGTCACTGTGAACCGTGCAAGAAGGCAGTGTCACTTCCTCCCCAAATTATGGGTATCAGTATTGCAGTACGGGAGGTCGGGTTTCGGGGACAGACAATGGCAGAGGGTTGGGGGAAAGGTGAAAAGAAAGAATTAGACAGGAGGACAGGAGAAGGAGAAGAACTCGAAGGTGGGGGTGGGGGTCGGGGTTTGAAGACAATGGTCTTGTAGTGTGTGGTAGCATTCTGATGGGTGGGTTGGTTGGTTGGTTGGTTGGTTGATTGGTTGATTGGTTGATTAGTTGGTTGGCTGGTTGGTTGGTTGGTTGGTTGATTGGTTGGTTGGTTGGTTGGTTGGCTGGCTGGCTGGTTGGTTGGTTATTGGTTGGTTGTCTGGCTGGTTGGTTGGTTGGTTGGTTGGTTGGTTGGTTGGTTGATTGATTGGTGGATTGATTGACTGGTTGGCTGGTTGGTTGGTTGGTTGGTCGATTGATTGGTTGATTGATTGGTTGGTTGGTTGGTTGGTTGATTGGGTGGTTGGCTGGTTGATTGATTGGTTGGTTGGTTCGTTCGTTTGTTAGTTAATCAGCCCGATAATCAAATGGACCCTGAAATTCCAAACGGCCCAAAGCAGTCATCATGTATGTGCTGAGGGCTGAAGTCGGAGAGAGGTACCAGGCCTGCAGGCGCGTTCTTACAGTTTCAGTTTCAATTTCTGTTTCTCTAGCTGGCGTCTGGGTGCAAGACATAAATTCCACATGCACTGACGCTATAGATGCCACGTGATTGATAAAACCCTCGAATGATCATGGCATAGGCCATTAACCCGCGCATAATAAGTCTTACGCGCTGGCAAGTCTTGGGATCCTTCTTTGCATTATAGTTTCTGTATCTATCCTTGTATCAATTATATTCTTCTAAGTTTACAAACTACCCCGTGAGGATGCTGGAGGCTTTTTCAGTAATAAACAGTACCCTCACCTTCAGAAAATTCTGTGCTAGAAATTTCCTCTTTTCTGTCACTCTCTTCGTTTCTGCCTTGTTCTTTTGCTTTCTGTCATTTTTTGCTATCATTTTCTGCCTTGCTGGTCCATTCACTTGTATGTGTTTGATAAAATCGTACGTACTTTCTCTCAGGATTGATAACTGGGTACATGTATTAAGTGCGTTTTTGGCTCTAAGGAAATGAGATATGCGAAAGCAGTTTTATGCAACTTAGCCGCTTTTTACATATGTTTTAGTGTCCTTATTTATGTTCAAATTTGTATTCAGGTATGTTTATTAAATTCCCTGTGTAATAAATTGGATGGAGTGGTCAGCGCTAGGGGCATCTCCTAAGATTATATGCGGGAATCTATTGGTATTTGTACTTAATTTTCTCTTCCTTTTCCCGCTGTTACGTCGTCTCGTGATATGATTTCTAAAAAAAAAAATGCTTACAGACCCCAGTCCACTAAACTGTGAATAGGCACCTAGCTGTTCATGGTTGAGGAAGGTAAAGCAGTAAATGAGAAGAACTGTGTATGTTTTGAAACAGTTATAGCCCTGATATGGCTCTACGCAGTCGGTTGAGCTTAAAACAAAAATAACAAATAACAAATCTAACAAACCATGGTATCATGCAATATAAAGAAAATATTAACACGGTCATCTGCATCACACGAAAAGAGCATTCATCCATTGAGGTCGTTTCAGGATGGAGAAGCGCTAAGTCCAGCATCTCAGCAGGATCATGTGGAGCGACAGGAGACTACTGGTTGAATACAATTACTCTGACCACCAACCTCCACGGCAACCGGCAAAAACAAAAAAATAATGGGTCACATTTATTGCCAGAAGTGGCCTGTTGTAGACGGTGAACAACAGAGGAATATGTATGTGTCTGGGCATGGGACATATTATGTTATACTATTCTTTGTAGTGTTGGGACATACTATTCTTTGTAGTGCTTGGGACATTTTATGTTATACTATTCTTTGTAGTGCTTGGCACATTTTATGTTTTACTATTCTTTGTAGTGCTTGGGACATTTTATGTTATACTATTCTTTGTAGTGCTTGGGACATTTTATGTTTCACTATTCTTTGTAGTGCTTGGGACATTTTATGTTATACTATTCTTTGAAGTGCTTGGGACATTTTATGTTATACTATTCTTTGTAGTGCTTGGGACATTTTATGTTATACTATTCTTTGTAGTGCTTGGGACATTTCATGTTACACTATTCTTTGTAGTGCTTGGGACATTTCATGTTATTCTATTCTTTGTAGTGCTTCGGACATTTCATGTTATAGGCCTACAGTTCTTTGTAGTGTTTTTGCACATTTCATGTTATACTATTCTTTGTAGTGTTTGGGACATTTCATGTTATTCTATTCTTTGTAGTGCTTGGGACATTTTATGTTATACTATTCTTTGTAGTGCCTGGGACATTTTATGTTATACTATTCTTTGTAGTGCTTGGGACATTTTATGTTATAGTATTCTTTGTAGTGCTTGGCACATTTCATGTTATAGGCCTACTATTCTTTGTAGTGCTTGGGAATTTTATGTTATACTATTCTTTGTAGTGCCTGGGACATTTTATGTTATACTATTCTTTGTAGTGCTTGGGACATTTTATGTTATAGTATTCTTTGTAGTGCTTGGCACATTTCATGTTATAGGCCTACTATTCTTTGTAGTGCTTGGGACATTTCATGTTATACTATTCTTTGTAGTGCTTGGGACATTTCATGTTATACTATTCTCTGTAGTGCTTGGGACATTTCATGTTACACTATTCTTTGTAGTGCTTGGACATTTTATGTTATACTATTCTTTGTAGTGCATGGGACATTTTATGTTATACTATTCTTTGTAGTGCTTGGGACATTTTATGTTATAGTATTCTTTGTAGTGTTTGGGACATTTCATGTTATAGTATTCTTTGTAGTGCTTGGGACATTTCATGTTATAGGCCTACTATTCTTTGTAGTGCTTGGGAATTTTATGTTATACTATTCTTTGTAGTGCTTGGGACATTTTATGTTATACTATTCTTTGTAGTGATTGGGACATTTTATGTTATAGGCCAAATATTCTTTGTAGTGCTTGGGACATTTTATGTTACACTATTCTTTGTAGTGCTTGGCACATTTCATGTTATACTATTCTTTGTAGTGCTTGGCACATTTTATGTTATACTATTCTTTGTAATGCTTGGGACATTTCATGTTATACTATTCTTTGTAGTGCTTGGGACATTTCATGTTATACTATTCTTTGTAATGCTTGGGACATTTCATGTTATACTATTCTTTGTAGTGCTTGGGACATTTCATGTTATACTATTCTTTGTAATGCTTGGGACATTTCATGTTATACTATTCTTTGTAGTGCTTGGGACATTTCATGTTATACTATTCTTTGTAGTGCTTGGGACATTTCATGTTATACTATTCTTTGTAGTGCTTGGGACATTTCATGTTATACTATTCTTTGTAGTGCTTGGGACATTTCATGTTATACTATTCTTTGTAATGCTTTTGCACTCTTCAAGTGAAAAAATTGTCGGGAATCCTCTGGCCTAATTTAAGTGATGAATTCTGTATGAAGAACAGTTAACAGTTGCCAGTTTTACATCCTGCATTATTGTTGAGATAATTCTCAATTTTAGCTAGTACGGTGCATGTACGAATACGATGTCTTGGATACTACAGAGCAATTGGCTTGTATTTGTGGAATTATATGGATTTATAGCGAGAGGCATGCCAAGGAAGACACAGACCGAAAGTGTGAAGGAGACCTCGACATCGCACAGCATTTCTCCTCTTTGAGCTTTCCAGCTCGTTTTTGACTGTCGGCTCTTATCTCCCCTTAACGCACAAAAACGGTACAAGCGGACAGAAAAGAAAAAGAAAAAGAAGAAGAAGAATTGCGAAGAAGAGAATGGAAGAATTGCGAAGAAGAAGAGAAGGATTGCGAAGAAGAAGAAGAATGCGAAGAAGAAGAAGAAGAAGAAGAAGAGAAGAATTGCGAAGAAGAAAAGAAGAGAGAAGAAGAGAAGAAGAAGAAGAAGAAGAAGAAGAAGAAGAAGAAGAAGAAAGAAGAAGAAGAAGAAGAAGAAGAAGAAGAAGAAGAAGAAGAAGAAGAAGAAAGAAGAAGAAGAAGAAGAAGAAGAAGAAGAAGAAGAAGAAGAAGAAGAAGAAGAAGAAGAAGAAGAAGAAGAAGAAGAAGAAGAAGAAGAAGAAGAAGAAGAAGAAGAAGAAGAAGAAAAGAAGAAGAAGAAGAAGAAGAAGAAGAAAGAAGAAGAATGAAGAAGAAGAAAGAAGAAGAAGAGAAGAAGAAGAAGAAGAAGAAGAAGAAGAAGAAGAAGAAGAAGAAAAGAAGAAAGAAGAAAGAAGAAAGAAGAAGAAGAAGAAGAAAGAAGAAAGAAGAAGAAGAAGAAGAAGAAGAAGAAGAAGAAAGAAGAAGAAGAAGAAGAAGAAGAAGAAGAGAAGAAGAAGAAGAAGAGAAGAAGAAGAAGAAGAAGAAGAAGAAGAAGAAGAAGAAGAAGAAGAAGAAGAAGAAGAAGAAGAAGAAGAAGAAGAAAAGAAGAAGAAGAAGAAGAAGAAGAAGAAGAAAGAAGAAGAAGAAGAGAAGAAGAAGAAGAAGAAGAAGAAGAAGAAGAAACAGAAAAAGAAACAGAAGAAGAAGAAGAAGAAAAAGAAACAGAAGAAGAAGAAGAAGAAGAAGAAGAAACAGAAAAAGAAACAGAAGAAGAAGAAGAAGAAGAAGAAAGAAGAAGAAGTAGAAGAAGTAGAAGAAGAAGAAGAAGAAGAAACAGAAAAAGAAACAGAAGAAGAAGAAGAAGAAGTAGTAGTAGTAGTAGAAGAAGAAGAAGAAGAAGAAAGAAGAAGAAGAAAATACTTAACAATTTAAAAGCGAAAGCTTTTGAAGAACTTAGAGGAAAAGTGCTTAGCAATTCAAATACAAAAATTTTTGAAGAACATATGTTTTTCTGGCGAATGGTTGAACAGCAGTAAGGACGAACGTCTCTTAATACTATTGTGACCTCAAACTGGTTTGCTCTAGTGGCAGCCACCACGTGGAAACCAAAGCCGTTATTCGCGGGGGTCTGGCCGTAACTGAGTCTTGCCGGTGAGGTGTCGGGGCCTGTGGGTTTAGAAGTGTGTTGCACAACTGTTTTTTGTTTGTTTGTAATTTTTGTTTAAAGCCCAGCCCAGCCGACTGCGTAGAGCCATATCAGGGTTATAACCGTTACAAAACACACACAATACTTCAACAGGGAAAATCAGAACGCGTATTTAATACAACTATACAAGAGAGGCGCAAATTTTCGGCCAACTGGTCTTTGTCAAGCGTAAGATCACAAACACAAACACCAAATACAAAACTTCTATAGTATCCATCCACAGACTTACACACAGATAAATCTTGATCCCCCCCCCCCCCCTAGATTTTGTTTTTGTTGTTTCTTTTGTTGTTGTATATTATTTTTACACTGGACGAAGCAGCAGGGAAGCTTCAGTCTTTTTCTCCCAATTTTTGTATTTGGTGTTTTTGTGTATGTGATCCTACGCTTGACAAAGGCCAGCTGGCCGAAAATTTGCGCCTGTCTTGTCTGGTTGTATTAAATATGCGTTCTGATTTTTTTTTTTTCCCCGTGTTTTTTTCTGGTTCCTGTTTGCTTGAACGCGGGCAGTCACACTTGTTTTGGAGTGCATATTTCATGTAATGCCTGCGTATACACACAAAGGGGCGGGGGGGGGGGGGGGGGGAGAGGGGGTTAGGGCACTGGCAGGTCTGCGTGCATGTTGACTTGGGAAATCAGAATTAGATTTGATTTTATCAAGATTTTGCGCTATATAAATATTGTAATTATTATTATTATTATTAAAAAAAAGTCTCCACCGTTTATCCACCAGGCAGGAGGTAAACTTGACAAGTCTCGAACCCAGACCCTCTGACTGAAAGTCTGATGATTTACCCACTTGACCATCACACCCGCCGGCTGGAGTGTGCAGACATTACGGAGCCACTGTTTGCACACTGGACACAATTTAAGTCCTTGCTGAAATACAAGAACTCTTTGCACTGACACTAATACCCAGAGAAGGACAAAAAGACAGAAGCTTGCCAACGGTCGGTCGGTCGTATCAAGTTGAAA
>JAPXFY010001632.1:10000-12500 GCA_030674185.1 Monoplex corrugatus | reverse complement strand
TTTTTTTCTTTGGTTCCTGTTTGCTTGAACTCGGGCAGTCACACTTGTTTTGGATTTCGGATCTTTCAAGTCCAGTCTTTGGTGGCCCGCGTGAGGATCGAACCCCGAATCCTTACGTTATCATTATGGCGCTCTAACCCACTGGGCTATAGTAGTACACACAAATCATTTTGCCAAACATTTTACTGAGCCAACCTTTGTTTGCGCGACTGAGGTTCCGCCCTGTTCGTTTCTTTCTTTCTTTCTTTTTTCCCCTTGCAGCAGAGAATGTGGTTAACCAGGCCTGCCCCGTTGTTTTTCCCCCAATTGCCCTTTTACAGTTATGTCGGGGACCATTAATTGCACATCGGTTCTGTGGGAGACTGGTGGCTTCCGAAGGGGAAATCTCTCTCTCTCTCTCTCTCTCTCTCTCTCTCTCTCTCTCTCTCTCTCTCTCTCTCTCTCTCTCTCTCTCTCTCTGTGTTTGTGTGTGTGTGTGTGTGTGTGTGTGTGTGTGTGTGTGTATGTGTGTATGTGTATGTATGTGTGTTAGAGAGAGAGAGAGTGTGTGTTGTGTGAGTGTGTGTGTGTGTGTGTGTTGTTGTTGTTGTTACGTGTGTGCACGTGTGTGTGTGTGTGTGTTTGTACGTATATATATATATATATACATATACATATAGATATATGTACACATATCTATATATTTATACATATGTATATATATACATATAAATATGTGTGTGTATGTGTATGTGTGTGTGTGCATGTGTGTGTGTGTGAGTATATATGTGTGTGTGTGTATGTGTGTATGTGTGTGTGTGTGTGAGTATGTGTGTGTGTGGGTATGTGTGTATGTGTGTGTGTGAGAGTTTTCCAGATTCCAAACTTATTCTATTATCAAGCGATAAATTTAATCTTATCTTGCTGGAGTCAAAGGGCTACGTTACTTCTGCTGGCAGCGATGGGACATTTATTCTGTATCATCTGTATTTTTATACATGGTTTACCAACACCAAATACTGACAATTCTAATATTACGCGGTTGAAATTGAACTTATTTGTGGTTTCCTGTATAACAGCTCCGTGATGTTGTCTCTCTATGATAAATGCTATTATCAAGCGATAAGTTTAATTTTATCAACGTTAAGAGAAGACTCGAGGTGTATCTAGAAAGTTAATAATAATAATAATGAATAATTACAATATTTATATAGCGCAAAATAGTGATAAAATCAAATCTAAGTTCCAATTTTTCAACGATGATCCAAAATCATCGTGTAATTTGTTTTTTTATTTGGGATGGCTAATTAGTATCTCTAATTAGTATCTCTCTCTCATTCTCTCCCTGGGTCTACCTGGTGCTCTCTGGAGGGAAAGAGAGCACCAGGTAGACCCAGGGAGAGAATGCTGGACGGACTTGCAGAGTGGCTGGGGATGAAGAGGGTGGGGGAGATGCTGGGGGCAACGAGAGATAGAGATGGCTGGAAGTCCATGGTCGCCAACGCCATGCGCAGGGCACCTGATAACGATGATGATAATGAATTAGTATCATCAAGTTTGAAATTGAACAGATTTGAGGTTTCCTGCATAACAAGCTCCGTGATGCTATCCATTTCGCTAGACTGCCTGCATTAGGAACCCAAATTTTATGAGTTAAAACCCATTCCACTGATCCCAACGATAAAAATAATCTAACATTTTGCTTGGGAGTCAGAGCTGGGTAAGGTAAAGCACCGAGGGATAGGAGATGGAGTACCACCCCTCATAAAGTTGTCCCCGAGAAAAATTTGAAGTCTCTATCACCTCATTCCGTATGGGACAAACTTTTACATTCTTACCTTCAACAAGGTGAGAACAAGGGATAGATGCATATGGGGGGGGGGGGGGGCATGATCGCCAACGCCATGTGGCAGGGCACTTGATGATGATGATAATGATGATGATGGCCTTCAAGAAAGATAACTTTGCGGTTTTTCTTTTTGAAGAATATGTAAGAAGGCATCGGTGATGTTTTCTTCCTTCTCTTTCTTCTTCTTTTATCTGCCGGCTTATGATACTCATGGGTGTCGCGTAGAGACAGAGTTGACGGTCAGCAAACAAGCTGGTAGGCCTGAAAAGAGGAAATGCCATACGACGTCACAGGTTTCTTTCACGCCATCGATACCATGTCTTCCTTGGTCTGCCTCTCGCTATTAAAGTGGAGATTCTTTTTTTTATGTTTGTTATGTGCTTGTTGAACCAGTGAGTGGGTTTGCATTCTGGTCAGATGACCAAGTCATTTCATTCTGTGCTGATGACTTGATCGTGATGGTGCGCTGGTACTGTACTCACCATTTCTCTGATCTTCATACTACTGCTGCTACTAGTACTACTACAACTACTACTTCTAATAATGATTATAACATACTACTACTACAACAGCTACTACTTCTAATAATGATTATAACATACTACTACTACAACAACTACTACTTCTAATAATGATTATAACATACTACTACTACAACAACTACTACTTCTA
>JAPXFY010001632.1:0-5000 GCA_030674185.1 Monoplex corrugatus | reverse complement strand
AGAGCTCCCGGCACCCCCACAGGGAGTAAGGTAGGTGGGTAGGTGCGGAGGATAGAGTAGGGTATGGTCACTTATTTGGTTCCGCGGCTAAAGCCATTACTGTCGTAAGTATGGGCATTTCAGGTAACTTCCCAAATCGGTTGGATCATAAAAGGCATTTAAAAAAAAACTAGCAGTAGCATTAGCAGCAGCAGCACCACCACCACACGACCACACCACCACATCACCATCACCACTACTATCATCACCACCACCACATCACCATCACCACTACTACCATCACCACCACCACCACCATCACCACCACCACATCACCATCATCACTACTACCATCACCACCACCACCATCACCACCACCACATCACCATCATCACTACTACCATCACCACCACCACATCACCACCACCACATCACCATCATCACTACTACCATCACCACCACCACATCACCATCATCACTACTACCATCACCACCACCACCATCACCACCACCACATCACCATCATCACTACTACCATCACCACCACCACCATCACCACCACCACATCACCATCATCACTACTACCATCACCACCACCACATCACCATCACCACTACTATCATCACCACCACCACCACCATCACCACCACCACATCACTATCACTACTACTACCATCACCACCACCACATCACCATCACCACTACTACCATCACCACCACCACCACCACCACCACCACATCACCATCACTACTACTACCATCACCACCACCACATCACCATCACCACTACTACCATCACCACCACCACATCACCATCATCACTACTACCACCACCACCACCACACCACCACCACATCACCATCACCACTACTACCATCACCACCACCACATCACCATCACCACTACTACCATCACCACCATCACCACCACCACATCACCATCACCACTACTACCATCACCACCACCACATCACCATCACCACTACTACCATCACCACCATCACCACCACCACATCACCATCACCACTACTACCATCACCACCACCACCACCACCACCACATCACCATCATCATAACACCACAACCACACCACCACCACGATACCATCACCACCACCACCACCACCACCATTACACCAGCACCACACCATCACCAATACCAACAACAACACAAAAGAATAATAACAACTATCCCGGTAACAGCAACAATAACAACACATACGCAAAAAACAACAACAACAACGAACAAAGAAACAAGTAAACACAAAACCCTTGGCACCAATGAACTCCATTCAGTGATCCAACAGTAAATCGGATCTCCTCCAGTGGGTAGGTGTACGGCAACTGTGGTGGACTCAGGAACTAAGGCAGCATGTGAATGATCTTAGCTTAGGTAGGCTGTGTGGGGATGTAATGCCATTGAAGCCGTACTGAAGTAGTAGTAGTAGTAGTATAGTAGTAGTAGTAGTAGTAGTAGTAGAAGTAATAGTAGTAGTAGTAGTAGTAGGGACTGGCTTTCAATGGCCTAGGCCTTGCGGCCTATTTACGTCCCCTCTTTCTCAACTATTTCTAATACAAGTGTTACAATGCGCATTTTCTTTTTGTTTGCATAAGCCTAATCAGGCCTTTAATCATCATAATCGTTGAAAAGTTCTTTGAACTTTGGAATTTCGTCCAAAAAATTCTTGAATTTGGTAGTATCTTGTGCAAATTTTATGTTAGTTGGGAGTTTATTCCTCAAAGGGGGCTACTCGATGTGAAAAAGAAAAACGAAAAAGAAAAGAAAGGAGTTGGAAAAATACATGTCTGTTGCAGGTAATGTAAACCGTTTTTTATGTATGCTTTATTGTCCTTAGTCGTGTTCACATTTGTATTCAGGTTTCCTTTTTGAAATCCTCTAGTGATAAATTGGACGGAATGGTCAACGCCAGGGGATATCCTTAACCCTTTGACTCCCGCACCCTGTTTACCAGCATCCTGCGCTGCCAACCATGCTAGCAAAGCAAACATTTAACCCTTTAATTCTTTCACCATTACCACCAGCATCTGGAAAGGGTGAGAGAATCAAAGGGTTAAGTTTTTGCAGTTGGTAGGTAGGGTGCGGGAGTCAAAGGGTTAAGTTATGTGCGCGCATGCATTGATATATGTGCTTAATTTTCTTTCTACTATTTTTTTCCGACCAGGCGTGAGTACGTTTTGAAAAGGGTTATAGCCCTGATATGGCTATGTGCAGTCAGATCGGCTGTAAACAATAAGAATAAATAAGAGTAAAAACGGAGAGTGAGACACTCGATCATTGTGCTTGTTGTTTGTTCGTATGCTACCTATTCCCTTGTGCATAGTGTTTCGCGTTTCATTTGTTAACTATAGAGCCTACACCTTTTAATGAAAGGACATAGAATTTTTATAATATAAATCAAAGGACATGACTCTTGAGAATTATCTCCCATGTTGTACTTCTCAAATCTAGCACAGTTTGCGCTACCCATTCAGCTAGCTTACTGTTTTTGTACTTTGTATCTGCTTCTATGCTAGCCGAATGGGTAGCGCAAGCTGTGTTACATTTGAGAAGTACAACATGGGGGAGATAATTCTCAAGAGTTATGTCCTTTGATTAATATTATAAAAATTCTCCCTGCTTCCTCTTATTTCTTTGGTATACACCTTTTGTCAAACGCATAGGAGACCAAAATGCTTGGCATGTTTATAGGTATCGTGGGTTCAAACCTCAGGTAGGCCACATTTTATTTCTTTGTTTGTTTGTTTGTCTCATATTCTCCTCTCCCCCCCCCCCCCCCCCCCCCTATGCGAATGCCGGGGGCTCTTTCAGTTTAAGTAGTATCCCCACCTTCTGGAAATTCTGTGCAAGATATTTCCTCTCTTCTGTCATTCTCTTTGGTTCCGCCTTGCTCCTTTTCTTTCTATCGTTTCTTCTTATCATTTTCTGCCTTGTTGTCCATTCACCTGTATGTGTTCGACAAAGTCTTACGTACTTTCTCTTAGGATTGATAACTGGGTACATGTATTCAGTGCATTTTTGGCTCTAGGGAAAAGTAATATGCGGAAGCAATTTTAGGTAAATTAGGCCCGTTTTTAGATGTATAGTTTAGTGTCCTTAGTTAAGTTTGAATTTGTATTTAGGTCTACTTTTTAAATCCCCTGTGTGATAAGTTGGATGGAGTGGTCAACGCTTGGGGCATCACCTTAGATTATGTGCACGAATGCATTGATATGTGTACTTAATTTTCTTTTCCTGTTTTTCTTGTTGAAGTATTGTGTATGTTTTGAAACAGTCATAAATCTGATATGGCTCTACGCAGTCGTCTAAGCTTTAAACAAAATAAAACAACAACATAATAATAGAAAATAAAATAAATAGATAATAAAATAATTAAAAAAATAACAATCTGATGTCTCAAGTTTAATCCCAGCATGCAACATTAACCCTTTGACTACCGCACATGTCCACCAGCATTCTGCTTTGCCAGCTATACTAGCAAAACAAAAACTTAACCCTTTGACTCCCTCAACTTTTCTCACCAGCTTCCTGCAGGAAGCTGGTGGATAGGGTGAGGGAGCAAAAGGGTTAAGTTTTTACAGTTGGAGGGTTAGGGTGCGGGAGTCAAAGGGTTAAAAACTGGCTTGTTCGTTGACCATCTTCAGTTAATGCTCCAGTCACTCTGTGATATTGGGTTAATGTCAGAGGTCTCATTCTTCTCCCTCTTCCACCCCCATCCCCTTCCCATCTCATTTCAAGATCTTGCTATAGCACAGAGTTCTGTGCAGGCTGAAGGAGTCTGTCAGATGATTACTGACATATTTGGATGGAGTGAATACGGAATTGCCCGAGCACGGTAAACCCTTCATGAGAAAACTCTTAAACTTCTATACAAAAACTGATTGAACTGCCACCTTTTGAAAGCTGGTGCTGAATGAATTAAAAAGCTTCGTGTCACTGACTAAATTTGTTTTGATGAAACCTACTCTGCAAAAACTGACCCTAGTGCAACGGTGTGTGTGTGCATGTGTGTGTGTGTGTTTGTGTGTGTTTGTGTGTGTGTGTGTGTGTGTGTGTGTGTGTGTGTGTGTGTGTGTGTGTGTGTGCGTGTGTGTGTGTTTATGTGTGTGAATTTGTGTGTGGTATGTGTGTGTGTGTTTGTGTCTGTGTGCACGTGTGTATGCGTATGTGAACGTTCGATGAACTGTGAGAGCCGATCAAGCATGAAGACCTTTTTGTACGAGACAGAGAGGAGCATAATGAGGTCATTGCACTTGCCGAAAAAAGCGATTATCTTCAAAGTAAGCTGAGAGAGAGAGAGAAGAGAGAGAGAGGAGAGAGAGAGAGAGAGAGAGAGAGAGAGAGAGAGAGAGAGGACAAAGAGAGAAAAAGACAGAGAGAGACAGAGACAGAGAGACAGAGAGACAGACACAGAGATAGAGAGAGACAGAGAAACAGAGACGGAGACAAACAGACAGAGGCAGACACACACACAGACACAGAGACAGAGAAGTGAAGAGAAGAGAGAGAGAAAGAGAGAGAGAGAGACAGACAGACAAACAGACAGACAGACAGACAGACAGAGACAGAGACGTGAAGAGACGAGAGAGAGAGAGAGAGAGAGAGAGAGAAAATACATGTATGTATGTATGTATGTATGTACATACGTGTGTATGTATGTATGTATGAATGTATGTATGTATGTACGTACGTACATACATATGTATGCATGTATGTATGTATGTACGTAGGTATGCATGCATGTATGTATGAATATTATGTATGTATGTGTGCATGTACGTACGTACGTACATACGTATGTATGTATGTATGTATACATATGCGTATGTATGTATGTATGTACATGTATGTATGTATGTATGTACATGTATGTATGTATGCCCTGTATATAATGTATGTATGTATGTATGTATGTATGTGTATATGTATGTATGAATGTATGAATGTATGTATGTATGTATGTATGAATGTATGAATGTATGTATGTATGTATGTTTGTATGAA
>JAPXFY010001631.1:12500-34127 GCA_030674185.1 Monoplex corrugatus | reverse complement strand
AAAACCCTTTGAACAGACTCCAGACTTACTCCAGCCCTCCTTAATGTCAATTTAGCATACAAAAATGACGGGCGACTACAAAATGGCTGTCCAACATTTCTCTCCAACGTCTTACTCAATACGAACTCTCCTCCGTGGGGATGCCGGGGGCTCTTTCAGTATTAATAGTATCCCCACATTCTGGAAATTCTATCTAGAAATTTCCTCTTTTCTGTCACTGTCTTTGTTTCTGCCTTGTTCCTTTGCTTTGGGGTCATTTCTTCCAATCATTTTCTGCCTTGCTGGTTCATTCACCTGTATGTGTTCGATGAAGTCTTGCATACTTTTTCGTACGAGTGATAACTGGGTACATGTGTAAAGTGCATTTTTGGCTCTAGGGGAGGTGAGCTATGTGGAACCAATTTTAGGCAATTTATGCCTTTTTTATATATGTTTTTGTGTCCTTAGTTATTGTATTCAAGTATGTTTTTAAAATCCTTTGCGCGATAAATTGGACAGAGTGGTCACGCCAGGGGAGTGTCCTTAGATCATGTACTCAATTGCATTGTACTCAATTTTCTTTTTTTTTTCTGTTGAAGTATTGTGTGTATGTTTTGAAGCGGTTATAGCCCTGATATGGCTCTACACAGTCGACTTGAGTTTTAAAAGCAACGTTCTGGAAATTCTGCGCTAGAAATGTCCTCTTTTTTCTGTCACCCTCTTTGTTTCTGCCATGTTCCTTTGCAGCCGAGATGTAGTTTCTAAGAAGGATGTTGAAAGTTCCATGGACAGCAAAGAAAACAAAACGAGACAGTCTTGATGGAGGCAGACACAAGAAGATCATTCATAAGGAAGATTAGGAAAAGACAGGCAGCATTCATCGGCCATTTTATGAGGAAAGGGGAATTGGAACACCTGGTAACAACGGGAAAGCTGGAGGGAAAGAAAGCACCGGGAAGACCCAGGGAGAAGATGCTAGACGGACTTGCAGAGTGGCTGGGGACAAGGAGGGTGGAAGAGATGCTTGAGGCAACAAGAGATAGAGACAGATGGAAGTCCATGATCGCCAACGCCATGCGGCAAGGCACCTGATGATGATGATGATGATGATGATGATGATGAATGATAACAATTCAATATGAAATGTACAGTTTGTGGAGTACCTGCAGTATGTTGACAAGGGAAAACCCAGTCTGAAGATCATGCAATATGAAGATAAGTCAATAACCCTGAGAAAAGCCACAGGCCACGGTCTGAAGGAACCCAGTGCTGAGACAATACAAGGTCTTTGACTGCAGGGAGGACGCATTTCCTACATGTTTTTTCAGCCAATATTAGTATTTTGGCTGCATTTCAGCTAATATCGGCGATCTGACTTTTTCAGCCGATATCGGCGATCTGATTGTGATCCGATTGTGATCTGACTGTGTTTCAGCCAACATCGGCGATCTGATTGTGATCTGTGTTTCAGCCAATGTCGGCGATCTGATTGTGATCTGTGTTTCAGCCAATGTCGGCGATCTAATTGTGATCTGACTTGTGTTTCAGCCAATGTCGGCGATCTAATTGTGATCTGTGTTTCAGCAATGTCGGCGATCTGATTGTGATCTGTGTTTCAGCCAATGTCGGCGATCTAATTGTGATCTGTGTTTCAGCCAATGCCGGCGATCTAATTGTGATCTGTGTTTCAGCTACTATCGGCGATCTAATTGTGATCTGTGTTTCAGCTACTATCGGCGATCTAATTGTGATCTGTGTTTCAGCCAACGTCGGCGATCTGATTGTGATCTGTGTTTCAGCCAGTGTCGACAATCTGTTTGTGATCTGACTTGTGTTTCAGCCAATATCGGTGATCTGTTTGTGATCTGTGTTTCAGCCAGTGTCGACGATCTGTTTGTGATCTGATTGTGTTTCAGCCAATATCTGCGATCTGTTTATGATCTGAATGTGTTTCAACCAATATCGGCGATCTGACAGTCAGTTACTGCAATAGCCTCCTGCACACATGGCCAACATTTTGATAAACAGGTTGAATCTTTGAAATCAAGGTTGAGATTCACTTCATTATCCTCAAGTCAGTATTCAATCATCGACACATCATACATGAAATTATTTCATGATTTTTTTTTCCGTTTCAATTTGATTGAAGAAACCTTTTTTCGCTTTAATGTAAAGAAGAAACAAACGAAAAACAAACAAAAAATTGGGCTATAGCAATAGCAAAACACCTTGCATGTGTTATATTTATTGACAAGAATATTTCTTTTCAGAGATAATCATTCTGTATGCTCTTTGTTGGAAGAAACTGGTTGTCAGACAAACAAACGAATCACGTGAAGGAAGAGATAAACAAACTATGTAATTATGAATGTGAATGACCATTTGCCACTTCCTCCACCTTTCTCACTCTAACCAGTTTTGAACAGCACTGGCCATCTGAAAATACCTCGTCAATCACAGCCGTACCATCAACGGTTCGTGTGGACTGTCTGTATGACAGTGAGAGGAAAGAGAAACAGTGGAGGAGAGAGAGAGAGAGAGAGAGAGAGAGAGAGAGAGAGAGAGAGAGAGAGAGAGAGAGAGAGACAGAGACAGAGACAGAGAGACAGAGAGACAGAGACAGAGACAAACAGACAGACAGACAGACAGAGAGAGAGCGAGAGAGACAGTCATACAGACAGACAGACAGACAGAGAGAGAGAGAGAGAGAGCGAGAGAGAGAGAGACAGACAGACAGACAGAGACAGATACAGAGAGAGAGAGAGATAGACAGAGAGAGAGAGAGAGAGAGTAATAGAGACAGACAGACAGAGACAGAGAGAGAGACAGACAGAGAAACAGAGAGAGAGAGGAGAGAGAGAGAGAGACAAAGACAGAGATAGAGAGAGGGAGGGAGACAGAGAGAGAGAGAGTAATACAGACAGACAGACAGACAGAGACAGAGAGAGACAGACAGACAGAGAAACAGAGAGAGAGAGAGGAGAGAGAGAGAGAGATAAAGACAGAGATAGAGAGAGGGAGGGAGACACACACAGAGAGAGAGAGAGTAATAGAGACAGACAGACAGACAGAGACAGAGAGAGACAGACAGACAGAGAGAGAGAGGAGAGAGAGAGGAGAGAGAGAGAGAGACAAAGACAGAGATAGAGAGAGGGAGGGAGACAGAGAGAGAGAGTAATAGAGACAGACAGACAGACAGAGACAGACAGAGAAAGAGGGAGAGAGAGACAGAGGGACGGAGAAAGAGAGAGAGAAAGAGAGAGGGAGAGAGAGAAAGAGAGAGAGAGAGAAGGAGAGGAAGAAAGAGAGAGAGAGACAGACAGAGAGACAGACAGACAGAGATGGAGGGAAAAGAGAGAGAGAGAGAAAGAGAAAGAGAGAGAGACAGACAGACAGACAGACAGAGGGAGAGAGAGAGAGAGAGAGAGAGAGAGAGAGAGAGAGAGAGAGAGAGAGAGAGGATTTATTTTGGTGCGGACACACACCAACACCGCTGAACTCATCAACCACCGCCATATTGTTCTTCCCTTGCTATGTCCGAGTACTCTTAGGGGGATAATTGAATTGTCTCCCCTTTTATTGGATATAATCAAGATGTGTTGTGAGTGTACTCCACGCTGGGGGACTCTTCTTATCCGTTTTCTCTTTCTCTCTTTCGTCTGTGTCATCATCCTCGTTCAATACTTCTTGTGCTGAATTCCATAATAACAAAAAAAAAGGAAAGATCTCGAGTATTTATGAAGTTTTAATAGTAATAATTACAACTTGTATGTAAATAAGACAGAAAATGTTTTCTGGCTATGCAGCCTTTTCAAGATATATTGTGAACAGTTGCAATCATCCGTTGCACACACGGGTCACATGCACCAAAATGGAAAAATCTCGAGCATTTACGAAGTTTTGATGGTAATTACAAACTTGCATATATACAGGGGGGTGCAAAAGTAGGTATACAGATATGAAAAAAGAAAGCACATACAATACTCATTGCATTTATTATACAAACAAATGAATATAGCATATACATGTAATAACAAGCACAGCCTTAATCCCTCAGATACTCAAACTGCTTGCCGTCGGTATTCACACACTCCTCTATTCGAGAGCGGAATTAAGCATTATAATAATGATGTGATGCTTATTGTATATCTACTTTTGCACCCCCCTGTATATATATATGTATATAAATATATATATATATATATATATATATATGTATATATATATACATATGACAGAAAGTATTGTCTGACTACGTAACCTTTTCAATATCTGTTATGGACAGTTGAAATTGTCAGTTGCACACACGGGTCACATGCACCAAAATGGAAAAGTCTCGGGTACTTATGAAATTTAAATGGTAATTACAAACTTGTATATATAAGACAAAGTACTTTTAGGCTATGTAACCTTTTCAATCTTTCTTATATCCGGGAAAGCTGGAGGGAAAGAGAGCATCAGGTAGACCCAGGGAGAAAATGCTAGACGGACTTGCGGAGTGGCTGAAGACGATGAGGGTGGAGGAGATGCTTGAGGCAACAAGAGATAGAGACAGATGGAAGTCCATAATCGCCAACGCAATGCGGCAAGGCACCTGATGATGACGATGAATCTTTTCAATATCTATTATGAACAGTTGAAATTATCAGTTCCACACACGGATCACACGCACCGTGGAAGAGGTATAGCTGTATATACTATTGTGGTTATAATTAATGTTCTGGCATTGAGGGGTTTAATTTGAATCTAAAATTATCTTAAAGCCGTTTACTGACTTAGGGAATGCCAGCAATGAGGTCAACAAAATATTAATTAGATTATTTGGAAGCAATTTCATTTCTTGCATTCTGAACTTACAAAGCCTTAAATAGATAGCATAACAGGATACTGGAACTGTTCTTGTTTATTGATTAATCCCCCAACTCACCAACCGTTTCCACGAAAACACAAATGAATTTCCACTATTTAATGACGTATGTTAGTTTATTTTCATTATTTTGATGATTTGACCATCAACAAAGCATCTGAACTTTGGTTTTCTGTTTGATATAACGTGGTCAACTTACATTCAACCAGTTCAGTTATCAGTGGATTATTACAAGAGTCATATTTCTGGTTGTCTGTAAAAACTGATATCTGAAACTAATTAAAGATATCACCATCCAACCAACCAACCAGCCAGCCAACCAACCAACCAACCAACCAACCAACCAACCAACCAACCAACCAGCCAGCCAAGCAAGCAAGCAAGCAAGCAAGCAAGCAACCAACCAACCAACCAATCACTGACTAACCAATCAACCAGCCACCCAAACAACCAGCCAGCCAGCCAGCTTTACAACCAACCAACCAACCAACCAACCAACCAACCAACCAACCAACCAACTAACCATACCAACCAACCAACTAACCATACCAACCAACCAACCAACCATACCAACCATACCAACCATACCAACCAACCAACCAACCAACCAACCATACCAACCAACCAACCAACCAACCAACCAACCATACCAACCAACCAGCCATGCAGCCAGCCAAGCAAAGCAAGCAAGAAACCAGCCAGCCAACCAATCACTGACCAACCAATCAACCAATCAACCAGCCACCCAAACAACCAGCCAGCCAGCCAGCCAGCTAACCAACCAACCAACCAACCAACCAACCAACCAACCATACCAACCAACCAACCAACCATCCAACCAACCAACCAACCAACCAACCAACCAACCATCCAACCAACTAAACAACCAACCAGCCAACCAACCAACCAACCAACCAACCAACCAACCAATCAACCAACCAACCAACCAACCAACCAACCAACAACAGAAATATAGTAAAAGAAGTCAAAGCACAGACAAAGCCAGATAAAACAAGAGAACAGGCAGCAAACAAGATGACAAAAAGCAACCACTCCATTCTATATACAAAATAATCTTTGCCCTGTGTGACTGTAGTGAGCCATGAAAACAAATATTTAGTAACCTTATTGAATGTCTCCGTCAGATGAAGAAAATATACAGAACTCATAGAACCCTAGATATATTTTCTTTCTTTGTTTTTCAGAGAAAATTCCATTTAGAGAACAATCAACTGAGAGGATAAATCAATTCAGACGATAATCCAATAAGACTAGAATCGAATCAGAAAGACCTTGGCTTCAGAGAACCCGGCATCTGGACAAAGTTTGTGACGGCACAAAATTTTGTTTTGCCACATTGGTGTCTCAGCCAATATTGGTGTCCTGACTGTGTAAGTTGAAAAGTGATTCTGAGTGTAGAATGAAAAGTTCGCTTCTTCTCTAAACCATTGAACTTTTTCATGGCCCACACGTATCATAGACTTGTTTTTCTTCCAGTGTTATCCATCATAGCCCTAACCATTCATATTCATGATACATGTCTTTCTCCATTGTTATCCATCATACCCTAACCATTCATATTCATGATACTGGTATTTCTCCATTGTTATCAATCATAGCCTTAACCATTTATGTTCATGATACCGATATTCCTCCATTGTTATCCACCATAGCCCTAAGCCTTCATGTTCATGATACTTGTCTTTCTCCAGTGTTATCAATCATAGCCTTAACCATTCATGTTCGTGAGGCTGGTCTTCCTCCAGTGTTATCCATCATAACCCTAACCATTCATGTTCATGATACTGGTCTTTCTCCAGTGTTATCCATCATAGCCCTAACCATTCATGTTCATGATACTGGTATTTCTCCAGTGTTATCCATCATAGCCTTAACCATTCATGTTCATGAGACTGGTCTTCGTCCAGTGTTATCCATCATAGCCCTAACCATTCATGTTCATGAGACTGGTATTCCTCCAGTGTTATCCATCATAGCCTTAACCATTCATGTTCATGATACTGGTATTCGTCCAGTGTTATCCAACATAGCCCTAACCATTCATGTTCATGATACTGGTCTTCGTCCAGTGTTATCCAACATAGCCCTAACCATTCATGTTCATGATACTGGTCTTCCCCCAGTGTTATCCATCATAGCCCTAAGCCTTCATGTTCATGGTACTGGTCTTTGTCCAGTGTTATCCAACATAGCCCTAAGCCTTCATGTTCATGAGACTGGTCTTTCTCCAGTGTTATCCAACATAGCCCTAAGCCTTCATGTTCATGATACTGGTCTTTCTCCAGTGTTATCCATCATAGCCCTAACCATTCATGTTCATGATACTGGTCTTTCTCCATTGTTATCCATCATAGCCCTAACCATTCATGTTCATGATACTGGTCTTTCTCCATTGTTATCCACCATAGCCCTAACCATTCATGTTCATAAGATTGTTCTTCCTTTAGAGGTATCCATCATAGCCCAAGCCTTTATGTTCATAAGATTGGTCTCCCTTTAGAGGTATCCATCATAGCCCTAACCATTCATGTTCATAAGATTGGTCTTCCTTTAGAGGTATCCATCATAGCCCTAAGCCTTCATGTTCATAAGATTGGTCTTCCTTTAGAGGTATCCATCATAGCCCCAAGCCTTCATGTTCATAAGATTGGTCTTCCTTTAGAGGTATCCATCATAGCCCTAAGCCTTCATGTTCATAAGATTGTTCTTCCTTTAGAGGTATCCATCATAGCCCTAACCATTCATGTTCATAAGATTGGTCTTCCTTTAGAGGTATCCATCATAGCCCTAAGTCTTCATGTTCGTAAGATTGGTCTTCCTTTAGAGGTATCCATCATAGCCCAAGCCTTCATGTTCATGAGACATGCCTTCCTCCAGGGTTCAAGTGTAGCCCAAAGTTTCCATCTCTAATAGACCCGTCTTTTTCCAGTGTTCAGCAACACAGCCATACCTTCATCTCCATGAAATTATCTTCCTTGTTCATCACCTAATCTCTAAACCTTCATCTCCATCAGACTTTGTCTTCCGTTACCTTTCACTCTCACAACCCTAAGGCTTCATCTTCATGGGAATTATATTCCTTTAATGTTCACCACTACAGCCCTTAGGCTTCATCTTCATGGGACTTATATTCCTTTTTAATGTTCACCATCACAACCCTAAGCCTTCATCTTCATGGGACTTATATTCCTTTCATGTTCACTAGCACAGCCGTAAGCCTTCATCTTCATGGGACATATTCCTATAACCCTTTGTCTCCCACGCATTATCCACCAAACGCATAAAACTTAACCCTTTGCCTTCCTCACCCTATCCATCAGCTTCCTTGCAGGACACTATCACACACAACAATTCATCCACAACACAGCAACAACAAAACAGCAACAAGCAGGAAGCTGGCAGACAGGGTGAGGGAATCAAAGGGTTAAATTTTCGCTTTGCTAGCATGGTAGGCAATGGGACATATTCCATTCATGTTCACCATCACAGCCCTAAGCCTTCATCTTCATGGGACTTATATTCCTTTCATGTTCACCATCACAGCCCTAAGGCTTCATCTTCATGAGACTTATATTCCATTCATGTTCACCATCACAGCCCTAAGCCTTCATCTTCATGGGACTTATATTCCTTTCATGTTCACCATCACAGCCCTAAGGCTTCATCTTCATGGGACTTATATTCCTTTCATGTTCACCATCACAGCCATAAGCCTTCATCTTCATGGGACTTATATTCCTTTCATGTTCACCATCACAGCCCTAAGGCTTCATCTTCATGGGACTTATATTCCTTTCATGTTCACCATCACAGCCATAAGCCTTCATCTTCATGGGACTTATATTCCTTTCATGTTCACCATCACAACCGTAAGGCTTCATCTTCATGGGACTTATATTCCTTTCATGTTCACCATCACAGCCATAAGCCTTCATCTTCATGGGACTTATATTCCTTTCATGTTCACCAGCACAGCCCTAAGCCTTCATCTTCATGGGACTTATATTCCTTTCATGTTCACCATCACAGCCATAAGCCTTCATCTTCATGGGACTTATATTCCTTTCATGTTCACCATCACAGCCCTAAGCCTTCATCTTCATGGGACTTATATTCCTTTCATGTTCACCATCACAGCCCTAAGCCTTCATCTTCATGGGACTTATATTCCTTTCATGTTCACCATCACAGCCATAAGCCTTCATCTTCATGGGACTTATATTCCTTTCATGTTCACCATCACAGCCCTAAGCCTTCATCTTCATGGGACTTATATTCCTTTCATGTTCACCATCACAGCCCTAAGCCTTCATCTTCATGGGACTTATATTCCTTTCATGTTCACCAGCACAGCCCTAAGCCTTCATCTTCATGGGACTTATATTCCTTTCATGTTCACCAGCACAGCCCTAAGCCTTCATCTTCATGGGACTTATATTCCTTTCATGTTCACCAGCACAGCCCTAAGCCTTCATCTTCATGAGACTTATATTCCTTTCATGTTCACCAGCACAGCCCTAAGCCTTCATCTTCATGGGACTTATATTCCTTTCATGTTCACCATCACAGCCCTAAGGCTTCATCTTCATGGGACTTACATTCCTTTAATGTTCACCATCACAGCCCTAAGCCTTCATCTTCATGGGACCTATATTACTTTCATGTTCACCAGCACAGCCCTAAGCCTTCATCTTCATGGGACCTATATTACTTTCATGTTCACCAGCACAGCCCTAAGTCTTCATCTTCATGAGACTTATATTCCTTTCATGTTCACCAGCACAGCCGTAAGCCTTCATCTTCATGGGACTTGTCTTTCTCTTGTGTTCAGGACCATAACTCTAAGCCTTCATCTCCATGATACTTTGTCTTACTTGTTTATCACATCAGCTCTAAGAGTTCATCTGTATGAGACTGGTCTTCCTCTAGTGTTCACTATCACAGCCCTAAGCCTTCATCTCCATGGGACTTGTCATCCTTTAGTGTTCACAATCACAAACCTAAGCCTTTATCTCAATGGGACTTATCTTCCTTTAATGTTCACCAGCACAGCCCTAAGCCTCATCTCGATGGGACTTGTCTTCATCCAATGTTCACGGTAATAGCCGTAAGCTTTCATCTCCTATTGGTCTTCCTGCAGCGTTCATTATCATAGCCTTAAGCTTTCGCCTCCATAAGACTTGCCGTCTTCTTGCGTTCAGTGCCACAACCCTAAGTCTTCATCTTTATGAGACTTGTCTTCTTTTACTGTTCACCAGCACAGTCTAGGTCGTCATCTCCAGGCCATTGTCTGGCAGGCAAATGAAACCGAAGTGACCTGAAAAGTGGCTGCCAGTTGGACCTTTAACTTTTGAGGTGTAAGGTTCGCCCCATTGGTCCTCGTGCTCAATTAACAACATGTAAGGGCTGGCATTGTCTTGAACGGCTTGTGGTGGTCTGGTTGTATTGATTGACTGGTCAGTTCATTCTGTCTGCTGCCCTCAGTGACTGAGTTCATTTGATTTATTTGCTAACTGTTCTTTCCAGTCTGCCTTCTTTTTTTTAATAGGGGCAGGGGGAGGGGGGCGAGGCAGGGGGAGGACAGAATCAGAACGGAAAGGAATTTGCATACAGTTTCAACAATTGAGACAAAAACAGACGAAAGAGAGAGAGAGGGAGAGAGAGAGAGAGAGAGAGAGAGACATAGGCAGAGACATAGGCAGAGACAGAGGCTGAGAGAGAGAGAGAGGTGAAAGAGAGTGAAAGAGAGAGAGACAAAAGAGACAGAGACAGAGAGAAAGAGAGAGAGAGAGAGAGAGAAAGAGAGAGAAAGAGAAAGACAGACAGACAGAGACAGAGAGAGACAGAAAGACAAAGACAGACAGAGAGACAGAGACAGTGAAAGAGACAGAGACAAAGAGAGAGAGGCAGAGGGAAGCAAGCACAAGAACAAATTTGTGTTTTCAAGGGTAATGGTGTATGGAGAATAATATCTTTTACATCCGGCCCTCGGCCATAAAGAATCTACACTACCACAGTTACACTATAACATCTATGCACAATCTATATTAATACAAATGAAATATGATAGCGTATGGGAACCAGAATAATTCAAAACAGGAATATCAATAATACTGAGAAAGAGAGAGGGAGAAAGAGAGAGAGAGATACAGACAGAGAGAGAGAGAGAAGACAGAGAGAGAGACAGAGACAGAGAGACAGAGACAGAGGCAGAGACAGAGGCAGAGAGAGAGAGAGAGAGAGAGAGGCGAGAGAGAGAAAAAGAGAGAGACAAGAGAGACAGAGACAGAGAGACAGAGATAGAGACAAATAGAGAGAGGGGGAGAAAGACAGATAGAGGTAGAGATAGAGAGAGAAAGAGAGAGAGAAAGAGAGAAAGAGAGAGAGCAAAATGAGAGAGAAAAACAGACAGAGACAGAGAGAGACAGAGAGACAAAGACAGTGAAAGAGACAGAGACAAAGAGAGAGAGGCAGGGGGGGGGGGGGCAAACACAAGAACATATTTGTGTTTTCAAGGGTAGTAGTATATGGAGAACAATATCTTTTACATCCAGTCCTTGGCCATAAAGAATCTACACTACCACAGTTACACTGTAACATCTATGCACAGTCTATATTAACACAAATGAAATATGATAGCGTATGGGAACCAGAATAATACAAAATAGGAATATCAGTAATACTGAGAAAGAGAGAGGGAGAAAGAGAGAGAGAGAGAGAGAGAGACAGAGAGAGACAGAGACAGAGAGAGACAGAGAGAGAGACAGAGACAGAGAGACAGAGAGAGACAGAGACAGAGACAGAGACAGACAGAGACAGACAGACAGACAGACAGACAGACAGACAGAGAGATGTGCTTCAGTCTATGTGTGTGTGTAAATGTCCACGTGTGTTCAGACAACCGCGCAAGCTTGTATTGACGAGATTTATAATATTTCATTTATGACATTTCAGTGTTGCAGCAAAGAAGTATCATTTTTTTATGCATGCAAACAAACGAATAGATTTTCTTTGCTTGATGTATTTGTATTATCATCTACATCAACGTATCTGAATATTATCATCCTCTTCACACCGAGCTTCATTCCTTCACAGCCATAGCAACAAGACACCACAAGAGTAAACATTGTTAAGTCGCCACGAGGCCACCCACAAGAGAACAAGAGATCCTGCTTAAGCTGCTACGTCATTTTAGTGGAAATTAATGGAGCTTTTTTTGATTCAGTATACCCAGGAGTTATCAAGTTGTATTGTTGTTATTGTTATTGTTATTTTTGTTTAAAGCCTAGCCGACTGCGTAGAGCTATATCAGGGCTATAACCGTTTCAAAACAAACAATATTTCAGCATGGAAAAAAGAAAGAAAAAGGAAAAGAAAATTAAGTACGCATATCAATGCATTTGTGCACAGAACCTAGAGAGATGCCCCTGGCGTTGATCATTCCATCCAATTTATCACACTGGGAATTTAAAAACCATATCTGTATACAAATTCAAACATATCTAAAGACACTAAAACATACGGTATACCTAAAACAGGCCTGAATTACCTAATAATGCTTCCACATATCTCATTTCCCTAGAGCCAAAAGTGCACTTAATACGTATACCCAATTATCAATCCTATGAAAAAGTGTGTACGACTTGTAGAAATTGATAGGAAAAAAACGACAGAAAGCAAAGGAACAAAGCAGAAACAAAGAGAGCGACAGAAAAGAGGAAATGTCTAGCACAGAATTCCCATAAAGTGGGGATACTGTTTGTACTGACACCCCATGGGGGGACTAAGCCACCTACCGACGACAGTGATTCCTCAGACATAGTGCCAGACTGAGCAGACGATAGGAAAGTTTATCCTGAGAGAAACCTTTCTATCCACATTTGTCAAGACTGTCTCAGTGACTGATTACCGCAAACGCGGGGACAAAGCTTTGTACTGATGTCTTTGAAGGAAATGCTTTGATATAAGATGGGCTTGATAACCAAGAGATTATTGGTCTGTTTACGGTTGTAGCAAAGAAAAACAATTATTGGTCTGTTTACAGTTGTAGCATAGAAGAACAATTATTGGTCTGTTTACAGTTGTAGCATAGAAGAACAATTATTGGTCTGTTTACAGTTGTAGCATAGAAGAACAATTATTGGTCTGTTTACAGTTGTAGCATAGAAGAACAATTGTTGGTCTGTTTACTGTTGTAGCGTAGAAGAACAATTATTGGTCTGTTTACAGTTGTAACATAGAAGAACACTTATCGGTCTGTTTACTGTTGTAGCATAGAAGAACAATTATTGGTCTGTTTACTGTTGTAGCATAGAAGAACAATTATTGGTCTGTTTACTGTTGTAGCATAGAAGAACAATTATAGGTCTGTTTACTGTTGTAGCATAGAAGAACAATTATAGGTCTGTTTACTGTTGTAGCATAGAAGAACAATTATTGGTCTGTTTACTGTTGTAGCATAGAAGAACAATTATAGGTCTGTTTACAGTTGTAGCATAGAAGAACAATTATTGGTCTGTTTACTGTTATAGCATAGAAGAACAATTATCGGTCTGTTTACAGTTGTAGCATAGAAGAACAATTATAGGTCTGTTTACTGTTGTAGCAGAGAAGAACAATTATAGGTCTGTTTACTGTTGTAGCATAGAAGAACAATTATTGGTCTGTTTACTGTTGTAGCATAGAAGAACAATTATAGGTCTGTTTACTGTTGTAGCATAGAAGAACAATTATCGGTCTGTTTACTGTTGTAGCAGAGAAGAACAATTATTGGTCTGTTTACTGTTGTAGCATAGAAGAACAATTATAGGTCTGTTTACTGTTGTAGCATAGAAGAACAATTATAGGTCTGTTTACAGTTGTAGCATAGAAGAACAATTATAGGTCTGTTTACTGTTGTAGCATAGAAGAACAATTATTGGTCTGTTTACTGTTGTAGCATAGAAGAACAATTATCGGTCTGTTTACAGTTGTAGCATAGAAGAACAATTATAAGTCTGTTTACAGTTGTAGCATAGAAGAACAATTATTGGTCTGTTTACAGTTGTAGTATAGAAGAACAATTATTGGTCTGTTTACAGTTGTAGCATAGAAGAACAGTTATTGGTCTGTTTACTGTTGTAGCGTAGAAGAACAATTATTGGTCTGTTTACAGTTGTAGCATAGAAGAACAGTTAATGGTCTGTTTACAGTTGTAGCATAGAAAAACAGTTATTGGTCTGTTTACAGTTGTAGCATAGAAGAACAGTTATTGGTCTGTTTACTGTTGTAGTATAGAAGAACAGTTAATGGTCTGTTTACAGTTGTAGCATAGAAGAACAATTATTGGTCTGTTTACAGTTGTAGCATAGAAAAACAGTTAATGGTCTGTTTACAGTTGTAGCATAGAAGAACAGTTAATGGACTGTTTACAGTTGTAGCATAGAAGAAAAAATAATGATCTGTTTACAGTTGTAATATAGAAGAACAGTTATTGGTCTGTTTACAGTTGTAGCATAGAAGAACAATTGTTGGTCTGTTTTACAGTTGTAGCATAGAAGAACAATTAATAGTCTGTTTACTGTTGTAGCATAGAAGAACAGTTATTGGTCTGTTTACAGTTGTAACATAGAAGAACACTTATTGGTCTGTTTACAGTTGTAACATAGAAGAACACTTATTGGTCTGTTTACTATTGTAGCATAGAAGAATAATTATTGGTCTGTTTACAGTTGTAACATAGAAGAACACTTATTGGTCTGTTTACAGTTGTAGTATAGAAGAACAGTTAATGGTCTGTTTACAGTTGTAGTATAGAAGAACAATTATTAGTCCGTTTACTGTTGTAGCATAGAAGAACAGTTAATGGTCGATTTACAGTTGTAGTATAGAAGAACAGTTATTGGTCTGCTTACTGTTGTAACATAGAAGAACAATTATTGGTCTGTTTACAGTTGTAGCATAGAAGAACATTTATTGGTCTGTTTACTGTTATAGCATAGAAGAACAATTATCGGTCTGTTTACTGTTATAGCATAGAAGAACATTTATTGGTCTGTTTACAGTTGTAGTATAGAAGAACAGTTATTGGTCTGTTTACTGTTGTAACATAGAAGAACAATTATTGGTCTGTTTAAAGTTGTAGCATAGAAGAACAATTATCGGTCTGTTTACAGTTGTAGCATAGAAGAACAATTATTGGTCTGTTTAACAGTTGTAGCATAGAAGAACAATTATAGGTCTGTTTACTGTTGTAGCATAGAAGAACAATTATAGGTCTGTTTATAGTTGTAGCATAGAAGAACAATTATAGGTCTGTTTACTGTTGTAGCATAGAAGAACAATTATAGGTCTGTTTACAGTTGTAGCATAGAAGAACAATTATAGGTCTGTTTACAGTTGTAACATAGAAGAACAATTAGCGCTCTGTTTACAGTTGTAGCATAGAAGAACAATTATAGGTCTGTTTACTGTTGTATCATAGAAGAACAGTTTTTGGTCTGTTTACAGTTGTAGCATAGAAGAACAATTATTGGTCTGTTTACTGTTGTATCATAGAAGAACAATTATCGGTCTGCTTACAGTTGTAGCATAGAAGAACAATTATAGGTCTGTTTACAGTTGTAGCATAGAAAAACAATTATCGCTCTGTTTAGAGTTGTAGCATAGAAAAACAATTATAGGTCTGTTTACAGTTGTAGCATAGAAGAACAATTATAGGTCTGTTTACTGTTATAGTATAGAAGAACAGTTATTGGTCTGTTTACTGTTGTAGCATAGAAGAACAATTATTGGTCTGTTTACAGTTGTAGCATAGAAGAACAGTTATTGGTCTGTTTACAGTTGTAGCATAGAAGAACAATTATTGGTCTGTTTACAGTTGCAGCATAGAAGAACAATTATAGGTCTGTTTACAGTTGTAGCATAGAAGAACAATTATTGGTCTGTTTTAACAGTTGTAGCATAGAAGAACAATTATTGGTCTGTTTACAGTTGTAGCATAGAAGAACAATTATAGGTCTGTTTACAGTTGTAGCAGAGAAGAACAATTGTTGGTCTGTTTACAGTTGTAGCAGAGAAGAACAGTTATTGGTCTGTTTACAGTTGTAGCATAGAAGAACAGTTATCGGTCTGTTTACAGTTGTAACATAGAAGAACAATTATTGGTCTGTTTACAGTTGTAACATAGAAGAACAATTATTGGTCTGTTTACAGTTGTAACATAGAAGAACAAGTATTGGTCTGTTTACAGTTGTAACAGAAGAAAAATTATTGGTCTGTTTACAGTTGTAACAGAAGAAAAATTATTGGTCTGTTTACAGTTGAAGCATAGAAAAACAATTACACTGATTTTATTGTTTTGTCTATAATTTGATTGTTCTTTGTTGTTAATGTTGTTGTTGTTGTTAATGTTGTTGTTTACAGTTATAGCGTAGAAAAAGAATCCCACTTGGCTGTGATTTTATTTTTATTGTCTTTAATTTGGTCGTTGCTTGTTATTGTGTTGTTGTTGTTGTTGTTATTGTTTACAGTTATAGCATAGAAAAGAATATCACTTTGCTGTGATTTTATTCAATTGCCTTTAATTTGGTAATTGCTTGTTGTTGTTGTTGTTTTGCTGTGTTGTGTTGTTATTGTTGTGGTTGTGATAGCATAACAAAACAATCCCACTTGGCTGTGATTTTATTTCGTCGCGGTTAGTTTGGTCGTTGTAGTTGCGTTTAATCTGGTTGTTGCTTCTTGTTGTTGTTGTTGTTGTTTTGTGTTGTTGTTGTTGTTGTTGTTGTTGTTGTTCTTGTTGTTTACGGCTATAGCATAGAAAAACAATTCCACTTTTCTGTAAATTTATTTTAGTGCATTTAATTTGGTCGTTGTTTGTTGTTGTTGCTGTTGTTGTTGTTGTTTCCAGCTATAGCATAGAAAAACAATTCCACTTTTCTGTGAATCTGTTTTAGTGTATTTAGTTTGGTCGTTGTTTGTTGTTGTTGTTGTTGCTGTTGTTGTTGTTGTTGTTTTTACAGTTATAGCATAGAAAAACAATTCCACTTTTTTTGTGAATTTATTTTAGTGCATTTAATTTGGTCGTTGTTTGTTGTTGTTGTTGCTGTTGTTGCTGTTGTTGTTGTTGTTGTTTTTACAGTTATGGCATAGAAAAACAATACCACTTTTCTGTAAATTTATTTTAGTGTATTTAATTTGGTCGTTGTTTGTTGTTGTTGTTGTTGCTGTTTACATTTACAGTTATAGCATAGAAACACAATCCCACTTTGCTGTTATTTTCTTTTATTGCATTTCATTTTGTCGTTGTTGTTGTTGTTGTTGTTGTTGTTTTGTTTGGTATCATTGTCGCCTGTTCTAATCTTCCTGGTTTGTTGCTGCTGTTGCTGTTCTTGTTGTGGCTTTTAAAAGAGATTGCTTCATATCTACTGGAGATAGGTGTGCATGTATATATATATATATATATATATATATATATATATATATATATATATATATATATATGTATATGTATATGTATATATATGTATATGTATGTATATGTATATGTATGTATATGTATAAACCTGAATCTGTCTCTCTATCTCTCTATGTGTCTGTCTCTGTCGCTCTCTCTGTCTCTCTCTCTGTCTCTCTCTCTCTCTGTATGTGCATGTGTGTATGTATGCGTGTGTGCGTATGTGCATGCGTGTGTGTGTGTGTGTGTGAACGTGCGTGCTTGTGTGCGTACTCGCGCGTGTGTGTGTGCACGCGTGTGTGAGTGTGTGTGCGTGCGCGTATGTGTATGTGTGTGTGCAATGCGTATGTGTATGTGAGTGTGTGTTCGTGCGCATATGATCATGTGAATGTGTGTGTGTGTGTGTGTGTGTGTGCGCGTATGTGTGTGTGTGTGTGTGTGTGTGTGTGCACGCGTATGTGTGCGTGTGTGCGTGTGTGTGTGTGTGCGTGTGTGTGTGTACGCGCGCCTGTGTGTGTGTGTGCATGGCTGTCTGTGAAAAAGACAACAACAACAACAACAAACAACAGATTAATATTTTCTCATCTACTCCTGGTTGACAGTGTTCCAAAACAATGTCCAAGGTGTGTATCACTCAGGAGTCTTGAATGAATACATTTTGAAATCCAGACGACGCTGAGATCAGGGTCAGGAGGAGGAAACAAATGCTTAAAGTTTTAGTTTCAGTTTTCAGGGCTTAAAACGTTCCGCGTCTGGGCGGAATTCCGCGATTTCGGTTTGTGTAAAAAAAAAATTAAAAAAAAAAAAAGCGAAAGGAGCAAGGCATCCGTGATCGGCTTGTAAGCGTTCATAGCAACGGCGCGCAAGTTATGGCCCCAGATTTTTCTTGGAAGAAGTTTCCGATTGGTTTTTAAAAAAAAAATTTCCCGGGGGAGCATGCCCCCGGACCCCCCTAGTTTCTTCAGTGATTTTTTACTCCTCCTGTTTTAAGCCCTGGTTTTTCAAGATGACGTGTCTGCGCTCGGAATGAATTCCATAAGCACTAACGTCACATGTGCCATGCGAGGAGAAGATCCAGAATGATCAGGGCACATAAACCCATCAGCTGGCCAGATCCTGAGGTCCTACCTAGCCTATGTGTTTCTTTTAAATCTTATAGTACTGTTGTGAAGCACCTGGTCACAACGGGAAAGCTGGAGGGAAAGAGAGCACCAGGTAGACCCAGGGAGAGAATGCTGGACGGACTTGCAGAGTGGCTGGGGATGAGGAGGGTGGGGGAGATGCTGGGGGCAACGAGAGATAGAGATGGTTGGAAGTCCATGGTCGCCAACGCCATGCGGCAGGGCACCTGATGATGATGATGATGATGGTACTGTTGTATCAGTCTATCACTGGAACAGTTTCAGTTACATGTAAATGATACGTGCATCTGTGTACCTTATCTTCAAAGAATATAACAGATAAATAAAATTAATGAATCATTAAAAGACTGAATCAAAACACAACTAACCACTAAGTGTCAAGTTTTCAGTTTTCAGTTTCTCAAGATGATATCTCTGCTCTTGGAATGAATTCCATATGCACTAACGTCACAGGTGCCATGTGTATGGTGATCAATGAAGAACTCCCATCTGTATTCTCCAAGTATTTCACCACCAAAATACAAACTCTTCGTGACAGGCTTGACAGGACACCCTGTCAACCATGCCCACCTGACCCTTCCTTCTCTGGCACACCTCTTACTACTTTTACCCCAGTCTCACAAGAAGAAATTTTCAACACAATCAGATCCATGTCGTTCAAAACCTGCGAACTGGATCCTCTTCCAGGTTCTCTCTTTCTCCGACTGTCTCCCTACTCTCCTCCCATTCATCACTGACATCATCAACACTTCTCTTCAAACTGGAACTGTCCCAGATTCTTTCAAGTCTGCTATTGTTCACCCTCTCCTCAAGAAACACAATTTAGACCCAAATGAACTGAAAAATTACCGGCCTATCTCTAATCTCTCTTTCTTGTCAAAACTCATCGAAAAAGTCGTCCTCAACCAGCTGAACTCTCACCTGTCTGCCAACAATCTCCTCAATCCTTTCCAGTCAGCCTACCGCCAGTGCCATAGCACTGAAACTGCCCTACTACACATTCTCAACAATCTCCTCCTTGCAACTGATACTGGCAAAGTCTCTCTCCTCACACTCCTTGATCTGTCTGCAGCCTTCGATACCATTGACCATGGTATTCTCCTTTCTAGACTTCATCATACTTTTGGCATCTCTGACATTGCTCTCTCCTTTTTCACTTCGTATTTATCAAACAGAAAACAAACTGTTCTCATCAATGGCACTTACTCTCAACCTGCATACCTGACCTGTGGTGTTCCACAAGGATCTGTCCTTGGCCCTGTTCTTTTCACTCTTTACACCTCCCCCCTGTCCACCATCATCAACTCCCACTCTATAAAACACCACTTCTATGCTGATGACACCCAACTTCAAGACAGTGACTCACCTGATAATATACAGCGCCTGTTGACTCGCACCACTGAGTGTTACTCGGACATTAAGAACTGGATGACGTTCAACAAATTTCAGCTTAATGACGACAAGACAGAAGCTATCCTCATTGGCACCCGTCAGAAACTTTCTCAGCTGCCTCCTCTTTCTCTCCCATTATGTAACATATCAGTCCCAATTTCTGATTCAGCTAAAAACCTTGGTGTCTGCATTGACTCTACCCTCTCCATGAACAACTTTGTTTCTCAAACTGCCAGATCTTGCTACTATCATCTCCATCGTATAAGGCTGACCAGGAAGTATCTCTCTGTGGAAACAACTGCAAAACTCGTTCTGTCCTTCATAATGTCTCGCATTGACTATTGCAATTCACTCCAGTCTGGTCTTCCTGCCTCCACCATTCACATCCTACAGCGCATTCAAAACAATGCTGTACGCCTTGTACTCAAAAAGAAAAAAGCTGACCACATATCTCCTCTCCTGGCACAACTTCACTGGCTCCCTGTATCAAAGCGCATACAGTACAAACTAGACACCATGTGCTACAAAAGCCTCAATAACGCAGCCCCCGATTACCTGTCAAGCCTACTTGAGATCTATGTTCCCTCACGTACCCTCCGCTCTGCCTCCGATCCTCTGACTTTTCGCTTTCCACGCACTAAGCTCAATACCTATGGTCCACGAGCCTTCTCTGTTTCTGGTCCACTCTCCTGGAACAAACTTCCTCTCTCAGTCCGTCAGCAACCTACTTTTGTCTCCTTCAAGTCCGCTCTCAAAACTCACCTTTTCTCCTCCGCATAAAATCCTAACCTCACTCAACTCCCCCCCCCCCCCCCTCTGCAGCCTGTCTCCGCTCGGAGGGGAATCACATGGTTATAATATATAATTGTATATGCTATGCTCTCTATAATTTTCCATTGCTTTTATTCTTGCTTTTATTGCTTTTATTCTTTCTCCCCATTTATAGCCATGCATGTGTGTGTGTGTGTGTGTGTGTGTGTGTGTGTGTGTGTGTGCGTGCGTGTGTGTGCGTGCGTGCGTGCGTGCGTGCGTGTGTGTCTGCTTCAGCGCTTAGATTTGATTTTGTCAAGATTTTGCGCTATATAAATATTGTAATTATTATTATTATTATTATTATTATATTATTATTGATCATGGCACAAGCCTTAAGCTTGCACACAAACCCATGAGCTGGCCTGGTCCTGAGGCCCTACCTAGACTATGTTTTACTTAGTCTTTGTTTTATACTTGTATTGTATTGTATGTTGAGAGTTCCATGGATAGCAAAGAAAACAAACGAGACAGTCTTGATGGAGGCAGACACAAGTAGATCATTCATAAGGAAAATTAGGAAAAGACAGGCAACATTTATAGGCCATTTTATGAGGATAGGGGAATTGGAACACCTGGTAACAACAGGAAAGCTGGAGGGAAAGCGAGCACCGGGTAGACCCAGGGAGAAGATGCTAGACGGACTTGCAGAGTGGCTGGGGACAAGGAGGGTGGAAGAGACGCTTGAGGCAACAAGAGATAGAGACAGATGGAAGTCCATAATCGCCAACGCCATGCGGCAAGGCACCTGATGATGATGATGATGATTGTATTCTACCTGTCTTGCATCACAGAAAGCCCCCCACCAACTAACCCCAGTCAATACACAAAGCCTCCACTGCTTGTCAACGAGATGAAAACATTATTTCCTTAAAACAAAACAATCCTTCCTTTCAACCAAAGGACATAACTCTTGAGAGTCACGTAGGAATTATCTCCCATGTTGTGTAACTTCTCAAATCTAACACAGTTTGCGCTACCCA
>JAPXFY010001631.1:0-7500 GCA_030674185.1 Monoplex corrugatus | reverse complement strand
GAAATGTGGTGGCATTACTGAGTTCTTGGAATTGTCTCAAGAGGGATTCACCGCGCTCGGACAACTCCATATGCGCTCCACCCAAATCCGGAAGCAGTTATCTGACAGATTTCCTGAGCCTGCACAAAACCTTATGCCCTGGCAAAAGTCTTGGAACGGGGGAAAGGGGAGAAGGATCATTTCAAACAGTAAGCTGACACCGCCAGAATCATGGAAAGATTATGATGGGCAGCGAACAGGTCAGTATTTTATGTTGCTGGCTGGGATTGAACTCAGGATATCAGATCTTGAGTCCATGGTTCTACCAACTAGCCCACTACCAATTCTGGCAATGTCTTTCTCTCACTAAACAGCAATTCTGGAAATAATTGATACGGAAAAATTCGGTTACACTCCCTTCATATTTTTGGAGCAGTTGGCGGAAGAAGAATTAGATTGTATATGTGTTATACAACAATTCTAAGAATAATTGATACAGATCTATTCGGTTAATCTCCCGTCATACTTTTCGAGCTGTTGGCGGAAAAAGAACTAGATTGTATATTTGTTATGCAGAAATTCTAGGAATAATTGATGCAGAAAAATTCGATCATTCTCCTGTCATACTTTTGGAGTTGTTGGTGGAAGAATTAGATTGTAAATGTACTATACAGCGATTCAAGGAATAATTGATCGTAAAAATTCGATTAATCTCCCGTCATACTTTTGGAGCTTTTGTCGGAAAAAGAATTAGATTGTTAATGTGTTATATAGTAAGTCACGGAATAATTGATCGTAAAAATTCAATTAATCTCCCGTCATACTTTTAGAGCTGTTAGCAGAAGAAGAATTAGACTGTATATGTGTCATACAGCAATTCTAGGAATAATTGATCGTAAAAATTCAGTTATTCTCCCGTCATACTTTTGGAGCTGCTGGTGGGAAAAAGAATTAGATTGTAAATGTGTTATACAGCAATTGTAGGAATAATTGATGCAGAAAACTTCGATAAATCTCCTGTCATACTTTTGGAGCTATTGGCAAAAGAAAACTTAGATTGTATATGTGTTAACGTACTCCATTCCTACTTCACCGTCTCTGAATTTAAACTGAACTTTTTTACAGACATTACGATTATGTTATATCAGTTTGCGGCATAAAATGGATTTTGTTCAATATTAAACCGCTGTTTCCCCACAAAACAGACCAATTGGAAACGACAGAACTCCGTTTCTGTTGCTGAGTATGACTGCAAATTTCTATTGCTGAATATGACTGCAAATTTCTGTTGCTGATTATGAATGCAAATTTCTGTTTCTGATTATGACTGCAAATTTCTGTTGCTGAGTATGACTGCAAATTTCTATTGCTGAGTATGACTGCAAATTTCTATTTCGAGTATGACTGCAAATTTATGTTGCTGAGTATGACTGCAAATTTCTGTTGCTGAGTATGACTGCAAATTTCTATTGCTGAGTATGACTGCAAATTTCTGTTCTGATTATGACTGCAAATTTCTGTTGCTGATATGACTGCAAATTTCTGTTGCTGGTATGACTGTCAAATTTCTGTTTCTGAGTATGACTGCAAATTTCTGATTGTTGGTATGACTGCAAATTTCTGTTGTGGTATGACTGCAAATATCTGTTGCTGAGTATGACTGCAAATTTCTGTTGCTGAGTATGACTGCAAATTTCTGTTGCTGAGTATGACTGCAAATTTCTGTTTCTGATTATGACTGCAAATTTCTGTTGCTGAATATGACTGCAAATTTCTGTTCTGATTATGACTGCAAATTTCTATTGCTGAGTATGACTGCAAATTTCTGTTTGCTGATTATGACTGCAAATTTCTTTGCTGGGTATGACTGCAAATTTCTGTTGCTGAGTATGACTGCAAATTTCTGTTGCTGAGTATGACTACAAATTTCTGTTTGCTGATTATGACTGCAAATTTCTGTTTCTGAGTATGACTTGCATTTTCTGTTGCTGAATATGACTGCAAATTTCTATTGCTGGTATGACTGCAAATTTGTTGCTGATTATGACATCAAATTTTGTTGCTCTTATGATTGGAAATTGTTCTGTTGCTGATCAATACTGCCAAATTTCTTTGCGATATGATGCATTTCTGTTGCTGAATATGACTGCATTTTTCTGTTTCGAGTAAGTTGCCATTTTCTGTTGCTGAGTATGACTGCAAATTTCTATTGTGAGTATGACTTCAATTATTTCTGTTGCTGATTATGACTGCAAATTTCTATTGCTGAGTATTACAGCAAATTTCTGTTGCTGATTATGACTGCAAATTTTTTATTGCTGAGTATGACTGCAATTCTATTGCGGTGTGACTGCAATTTTGTTCGATATGACGCAAATTTCTGTTGCTGAGTATGACTGCAAATTTCTGTTGTTTGAGTATGACTGTAAATTTCTGTTGCTGAGTATGACTGCAAATTTCTGTTGCTGATATGACTGCAAATTTCTTTGCTGAGTATGACTGCCAATTTCTGTTGCTGAGTATGACTGTAAATTTTCTGTTGCTGAGTAAGACTGCAAATTTTCTATTGCTCATATGACTGCAAATTTCTGTTGCTGAGTATGACGCAAATTTCTGTTGCTGAGTATGACTGCAAATTTCTGTTGTGAGTATGACTGTAAATTTCTGTTGCTGGTGTGACTGCAAATTTCTGTTGTCATATGACTGCAATTTATTGCTGAGTATGATGCAATTTTCTGTTGCTGATATGACTGCAAATTTCTGTTGCTGAGTATGACTGCAATTTTTCTGTTGCTGAGTATGAACTGCAAATTTCTATTGCTGAGTATGACTGCAAATTTCTGTTGCTAAATATGACTACAAATTTTCTGTTGCTGATATGACTGCAAATTTTGTTTCTGAGTATGACTGCAAATTTCTATTGCTGAGTATGATTGCAAATTTCTGTTGCTGATATGACTGCAAATTTCTGTTGTGGTATGACTGCAAATTTCTGTTGCTGAGTATGACTGCAAATTTGTGTTGCTGAGTATGACTGCAAATTTCTGTTTGCTGATTATGACTGCAAATTTCTGTTGTCGAGTATGACTGCATTTTCTGTTGCTGATATGACTGCAAATTTCTATTGCTGAGTATGACTAAATTTTTCTGTTGCTGATGTATGACTGCAAATTTCTGTTGTAGAGTATGACTGATTTTCTGTTGCTGATTATGACTGCAAATTTCTATTGCTGAGTATGACTGCAAATTTCTGTTGCTGATTTGACTGCATTTTCTGTTTCCTGAGTAAGACTGCATTTTCTGTTGTTGATTATGACAGCAAATTTCTGTTGCTGATTATGACAGCATTTTTCTGTTGTTGATATGACAGCAAATTTCTGTTGCTGATTATGACGCAAATTTCTGATTGCTGATTATGACTGCAAATTTCTATTGCTGAGTATGACGCCAAATTTCTGTTGCTGAGTATGACTGCATTTTTCTGTTTCTGGATATGACTGCAATTTTTCTGTTGCTGATTATGACAGCAAATTTCTGTGCTGAGTATGACAGCAAATTTCTGTTGCTGAGATACTGCAAATTTGCTGTTGTTGAGTATGACTGCAAATTTTCTGTTGTGGTTGTACTGCAAATTTCTGTTGTTGATTATGATGAAATTTTACTGTGCTGATATTACAGCAAATTTCTTTTGCTGAGTATGACTGCAAACTTTTATGCTGAGTATGACTGCAAATTTCTATTGTCTGATGACTGCAAATTTCTGTTGCTGAGTATGACTACAATCGTATGTTTCTGTTGCTGATATGACTGCAAACTTTTATGCCGAGTATGACTGCAAATTTCTATTGCTGAGTGTGACTGCAAATTTCTGTTTCCGAGTATGACTGCAAATTTCTGTTGCTGAGTATGACTGCAAATTTCTATTGCTCAGTATGACTGCAAATTTCTGTTGCTGAGTATGACTGCAAATTTCCTTTGCTGATTATGACTGCATTTTTCTGTTTCTGAGTAAGATTGCCAATTTCTGTTGCTGAGTATGACTGTAAATTTCTATTGCTGAGTATGACTTCAAATTATTCTGTTGCTGATTATGACTGCAAATTTCTGTTGCTGAGTATTACAGCAAATTTCTGTTGCTGATTATGACTGCAAATTTTTATTGCTGAGTATGACTGCAAATTTCTATTGCTGAGTGTGACTGCAAATTTCTGTTTCCGAGTATGACTGCAAATTTCTGTTGCTGAGTATGACTTCAAATTTCTGTTGCTGAGTATGACTGTAAATTTCTACTGCTGAGTATGACAGCAAATTTCTATTGCTGAGTATGATTGCAAATTTCTATCGCTGAGTATGACTGCAAATTTCTATTGCTGAGTATGACCAAATTTCTATTGCTGAGGATGACTGCACATTTCTGTTTCTGAATATGACTGCAAATTTCTGTTGCTGAGTATGATTGCAAATTTCTATCGCTGAGTATGACTGCAAATTTCTATTGCTGAGTACGATTGCAAATTGCTATCGCTGAGTATGATGCAAATTATCTCTATTGCTGAGTATGACTGCAATTTTCTGTTGTTGATTATGACTGCAAATTTGTACTGCTGAGTATGACAGCAAATTTCTATTGCTGAGTATGATTGCAAATTTCTATCGCTGAGTATGACTGCAAATTTCTATTGCTGAGTATGACCAAATTTCTATTGCTGAGTATGACTGCACATTTCTGTTTCTGAGTATGACTGCAAATTTCTATCGCTGAGTATGACTGCAAATTTATATTGCTGAGTACAATTGCAAATTGCTATCGCTGAGTATGATGCAAATTATCTTATTGCTGAGTATGACTGCAATTTTCTGTTGTTGAGTATGACTGCAAATTTCTGTTGCTGAGTATGACTGCAAATTTCTGTTGTTGAGTATGACTGCAAATTTCTGTTGTTGAGTGTGACTGCAAATTTCTGTTGTTGAATATGACTGCAAATTTCTGTTTCTGTTTATGACTGCAAATTTCTGTTGATGAGTATGACTGCAAATTTCTGTTGTTGAGTATGACTGCAAATTTCTGTTGTTGAGTGTGACTGCAAATTTCTGTTGTTGAATATGACTGCAAATTTCTGTTGTTGAATATGATTGCAAATTTCTATTGCTGAGTATGACTGCAAATTTCTACTGCTGAGTATGACTGCAAATTTCTATTGCTGAGTATGACTGCAAATTTCTATTGCTGAGTATGACTGCAAATTTCTGTTGTTGAGTATGACTGCAAATTTCTGTTTCTGAGTATGACTGCATTTTTCTATTGCTGAGTATGACTGCAAACTTCTATTGCTGAGTATGACTGCAAACTTCTGTTGTTGAGTATGACTGCAAATTTCTGTTTCTGAGTATGACTGCAAACTTCTATTGCTGAGTATGACTGCAAATTTCTATTGCTGAGTATGACTGCAAACCCGTCTAGCTGTCTGTATCTGTCTGTGTTTTTCTCTTTCTCTTAGTCTCTGTCTCTCCCTACCACCCTTCCCCCTTCCCCCTTCCCCCTCAGATAACTGTGTATACCATTAACCTTGCCAAGCAACACGCAATGTTGTACACTGTTGACAATAGAGAAGCTGCAAAAGACATCCCAGTGGAGCCAGGGTTGAACGAAGAAACAAACCACACTACCATGGAAACAGTTTAGCAGTTTAGAGTGAAACAGCCTTTCAGAAGAAAAAAAACACACACACACACACAAAAAACTACGTTCAAATTACCAGTACCATACTCAAGTACACAAAGGTTTGTCTGTTGTAAAAGCAACAACAGGATCCATGTATTCAACAGCGGTATCTCTCTCACTGTTGCCTATCTGTAGTACTGAATAGAAGTGGCTTTAGGCTTAGTCTTACAACACTGTTACTGAGCTTTCTCCGAAACGATTTAAAATGAACCGATGAGACGAAGCAGTACACGTGGACCTCAATAGCTCAGTTGGTTGAGCGTAGGATTCACATACTAATGGCTGTGGGTTCGCTATATTAAAACTGGCCTTCTCACTGTCCCATCTTAACATCATTGTTGTTCTGGTGGTATCAGTATAGGATTAAATAAGTCCCCCTTCCCAAACTTCCCTGGGATGGTTATCCACGTCGGCCATATCACCTGAGGTAGTTACCAACTTAAAAACCAAACCAAACGCATCGGCACATACAAAATGCAGAGCGATGAAGGGATAGAAATACAAAGCCTTGATTGAATACACCAGTGTCAAAGTCTCAAAAGATCACATGACGTACAGTAAAACAAAGAGACTTGGTTCAGGAAGGCTGAGAAGATCAAAATTCGAGACAGGTACCAGAATGTTGCAGAAAAGTCTCCAAGAAAGGCAAGAATGCTATTTTGGTCTTCAAGGGGTGGGACCTGGAAAATTAATTCATGTCTCCAATACTTTTTACCAAGGCAGCCGGGCAATGCCCTGCTCTTCACGATTTTCAACTGCCGTGGGATCTTTTGCGTGCGCAGCCAGAAGACACACGGGTACGACTCGTTTTTCGTCCCTTTCCGAAGGACTAGACGTTCAGTTCGATTTTCTGGTCAAACTGAGGAGAAAAGTCGAGGCCTCTCCGGGGAGCGAATCCCGGAACCTCGAGTTTAGTTATTGGCAGGCGAACGTCTGAACCATTCTGCCACTCTTCTACCTTAAGTCAACAAAAGTAGACACCCTGCAAGCCAACAGTGGTCCTCCACCCTGTACATGTAACCAAGATTATTTCAGTGGTAGGCTGATAAAATACCAGTATAGAATATAGACTAGGTAAAACATAGTCTAGGTAGGGCCTCAGGACCTGGCCAGCTCATGGGTTTAAGTACAGGCTTATAAGGCTTGTGCAACAGTCACCATACACATGGCACCTGTGACATTAATGCATATGGAATTCGTTCCGAGCGTGGAGACGTCATCTTGAGAAACTGAAACTGAAACTGAAACCTGGGAAGAAAGCTGAAGAACATCCCCACCTGTATCCCAGTTCTTCATCTCGTTTGAACACAAAGTACATCGACGTGAGCGAGATGAGCAAGAGAGCCCTGACTGGTCATGCTTAAAGACAGGTATCACCTGAAGCATGGTTACACATTTACACATATGAGCCTGCCACGGATGCAGTAAAACAAAAGGAGGCACTAGGTGTACATCCAGCACCCCAAATAGACAGGGGCAGACTAGAGAGCCAAAGTTCAAGTCTTGATCCACACAGCAAACATCATCAACAATGTTGCAGACCCCAGCAGCCAAATAGTCTTCCGTACAGATGCTGTCGAGGCGGCCGAAATGTGGTTTGTAAGAAGAATGTTGAGAGTTCCATGGACAGCAAAGAAAACAAACGAGACGGTCTTGATGGAGGCAGACACAAGAAGATCGTTAATAAAGATGGTTAGGATAAGACAAGCAACATTTATACGCCATTTTATAAGGAAAGGAGATTTAGAGAACCTGGTCACAACAGGAAAGCTGGAGGGAAAAAGAACACCAGGACGGCC
>JAPXFY010001630.1:25000-27500 GCA_030674185.1 Monoplex corrugatus | reverse complement strand
TAATCTGCCAGCTTGAAAAACAGCTATTTTCTTGGAAGCAGTATCAAATTAGCGGCTCATGTTTCCATGACAAATAAATAAACAATCCCAGTGTATTATATTACGGGGGACATTGGAGCGGAAATCAGTTCCTTTGGAAAAAAATCATCCATTGAAAAAAAAAAAAAAATGTTTGCTTGCTTTTTCATCAAACGGTCTCATATCGACAATGAAACAGGATCTCAGCAAGGGATTATTTATTTTAGGAAAAAAATGCTTCTGTCAGTTATTAAAAAAAAAAAAGAAAAGATAAGAAAAAAGAAAGAAAAAAGAAAGAAAGAAAAAGAAAGAGAAAAAAAGACAGAGACTCAGAAGAAGATAATAATATGCTGTCAAAAAACAAAACAAAAGAAAAAACAAAACAAAACAAAACAAAAAATAAATCCTGTTGCCAACACAACCAAAGTCTCAGTGTCCTGTCTACAAAAAAACCAGTTCTCTGCCCATTAAAACCAAGTCTGTTCCATGCTGAAACAAAACATTCAGTTCTGTTCAAAGGTACAAAACAATAGAGCCTCAGTATTTCTCTTCAACCAAAAAAAAAACGCCAGGTCGATTCAAATTGAAAACAATATTAATAACCCATCACTTGATTCCGCTTACTTCGAACTTAACACAAGCAAACCTTCATTCTATTCCACTTCGAAACAAAAAAAGCCTTCAGTTTTCAAATGATCCACTCCTGTGGGGTACATCCCTGAAACTATTTCAGGTATTCTACAAACAACATTAGGAATGTGCTGAAAACATGCTGCCCAATCGGTGCGGGAGAGTTCAATCACGTGACGTGCTATTTCCGTGCTGTGACGTCAGGAGCTGAAAGGTGAAGGTGGAGGAAATGGCGGTCATCGATCATTCAGGGTTTTTTATTTTATTTTCGTTGCAAAAACCAGGTGCCAGATACTAAAAACGTGATGGCAGCAGTCTGTGACTTTTTGCAGGTCAGGGAGTGGATAGGTGGGCTCTCTGTCTCGCTCGTGTCCTCCTCCAATCAGATTGATGTTGGCATGGAGACATGCAAAGTGTGACCTGCCATGGCGGTGGGCAGTTCCGGTCACGTGGGGTGCTGCTGCATCGCTCGCATGAGATCTGTTTGAACGAGAGAAAAGTCAGAAATAAATTCAGCCAGAATTTGGGGTTTGTTCAAAAATATTTATTTTACTTGGATAATTCTGTATACGCTCCATCCAAGTCTGCCAGTAATTATCTTACCAACAAACGCCTATCAATTAACATCAGGAAGAGAGTTCTTCAGTGTTATATAGAACCGATACTGTTGTACGGTTGTGAGGCGTGGACAGTCAACAAGCAAAGCAAGATAAGATTGAGGCAGCCGAGACGTGGTTTCTAAGAAGAATGTCGAGAGTTCCATGGACAGCAAAGAAAACTAACGAGACAGTCTTGATGGAGGCAGATACAAGAAGATCATTGATAAGGAAGATTAGGAAAAAAAACCCACAAAACAAACAAACAAACAAACAAACAAGCAAGCAAGCAAAATGTATAGCTATTTTATGAGGAAAGGGGAAAGCTGGAGGGAAAGAGAGCACCAGGTAGACCCAGGGAGAAGATATTGGACGGACTTGCAGAGTGGCTGAGGAGGAGAGGGTGGAAGATGTGCAACAAGGGATAGATGCATATGGAGGGCCATGATCGCCAACGCCACATGGCAGGCACTTGATAGTAATGACTTGGGTGGGTCGCAGATAGTATCATATGGCAGACTCCTTGTGCCGGGACAAAACCCTATGCACTGGCAAGGTCCAGAAATGCGGAAGGACGGGGAAGACCAGGACGGGGTTGGGGGTGGGGGAGCAGGGGAGGGGGGAGGAGGATGTAGAGTAGGACTTGAAAGCCACTGAACTAACATCCACACCACCAGAATGATTGTAACATTGGAGCATGATGACAGGAAGGGAACAGGTCAGTGTTTATGTTGTTGCCTAGGAACGAACTAAAAAACAACAACAAAACAACAAAAAACAAACAAAAACAATAAAAACAACCCCCCCCCCCCAAAATTAAAAAAAAAAAATCGGTTCTCGATTCCATGGGTCTATGAAAACGTCCAACTAGTTCGCACGACGAAAACACTCGTCCAGCATAAGAAATAATCAAATGCCTTTTTTTCACATATGACTGTGTGGGTTCGAACCTAGGTGGAGAAAAACTTGGTGCACGCTGGCTGTAATCTACCCAGCCATCAGTGAGTACCTAACCCCGTTCAGTGCTCGGGTTGGAAAAGTGAAGGAGCAAGGGAGATGGGATAGTCAGTGTCTTCAGTGCAGGCCTATCTCTCTCCCTTCATCATCATCAGGTGTCCTGCCGCATGGCGTTGGCGATTGTGGACTTCCATCTGTCTCTATCTCTTGTTGCCTCAAGCATCTTTTCCACCCTCCTTGTCCCCAGCCACTCTGCAAGTCCGTCTAGTATCTTCTCCCTGGGTCTACCCGGTGCTCTC
>JAPXFY010001630.1:0-2500 GCA_030674185.1 Monoplex corrugatus | reverse complement strand
ACACACACACACACACACACACACACACACACACATTCTTACAAACACACACGCGCACAGCAACGCACACGCACGCACACACACACGTACACACACACACACGTACGCAAGCACACACACGCAGCAATATATAAACACAGTATGCGTCTTTATTCATATGAAAAATCTGTTAATCTTTCTTCATTACATAAGTCAGTGTTTAAATTTTAATATTCTGTGGTTTCTTATGTGTCTTCTTACTTGTATAGCTTTAATGTTTGTTGTTATCTTATTGTGTATGTAATTGTGAACATTTTTTATCACCTTTTGCCTTTCTTGCGAAATGTAAAGCGCTGGTGAGCATGTTTTTATATGGAATATGCGCTATACAAATAAACATTATTATTATTATTGTTGTTATTATTATAAGTTCACTAATCCAATCAACAAACCAAATAATCAGCTAGCCAACCAAGCGGCCAGTCATTCAACCAACCAAACGAACACCCAAAAAAACCAACCGACCAACCAATTAACCAACCAACTAACAAATCAACCAACTTAGCGAGCGGCTCACTGACCCACCACCACACTAACCTCACCCATCCACCACCTACACCACCCAAACTAATCACCCAAAAGAAAACAACCAACCAACCAACCAACCAACCAACCAACCAGCCAACCAGCCAACCAACCAACCAACCAACCAACTAACCAACCAATCAACCAGCCAACCAACCAACCAACCAACCAACCAACCAACCAACCAAACAACCAATCAAACAAACAAACAAACAAGCAAGCAAGCAAACAAACAAACAAACAAACACAAACCACAAAAAATAAATAAAGTCGAAGGCACCACCTGACAAACCTGTCACTTCTAGTTCATGTCTGGCTTCTTCCAGATCCTGCTCGGAAGGGTTCCAGCCCAGGCAGCGTAGCAACTCGCCAAGGTCACGTGCTTGGATACGACCTTTGCCCGCCTTCTCGAACATGGAGAATGCTTGTTTCAACTCTGCAAGGTCAAAGTCAAGGTCAGGGTCAAAGTAAGATTCAAAAGTGAAGTTCTGTTTGTTCTTTTTGGTTCTGTTGTTGTCGTTGTTGTTGTTATTGTTTGTTTGTTTTCATGGTTTGTCCATAGGAGTTACCGTGTGGGTACAACAGACTAATACATGAGACATATGCACTCGTGTTAACCCTTTGACTCCTGCACGTATCCAGTAAGGGGAAAGGAGTTAACATACAATATAATACAATACAATACAATACAATACAATACAATATTTTATTTATATAGCGAAAAATCTCGATAAAATCAAATCTAAGCGCTAAAACAGACACACACGCACGCACGCACACACACGCACGCACGCACGCACGCACGCACGCACGCACGCACGCACGCACGCACACACACACACACACACACACACACACACACACGCGCACACCGGTATAAATGGGGAAAAAGAATAAAAGCAATGGAAAATTATAGAGAGCATATTATATACAATTATATATTACAATGCGATTCCCCTCCGAGCGGAGACAGGCTGCAGAGGGGATTGAGTGAGGTCAGGATTTTATGCAGAGGAGAAAAGGTGAGTTTTGAGAGCGGACTTGAAGGAGACAAAAGTAGGTTGCTGACGGACTGAGAGAGGAAGTTTGTTCCAGGAAAGTGGACCAGAAACAGAGATGGCTCGTGGACCATAGGTATTGAGCTTAGTGCGTGGAAAGCGAAAAGTCAGAGGATCGGAGGCAGAGCGGAGGGTACGTGAGGGAACATAGATCTCAAGTAGGCTTGACAGGTAATCGGGGCTGCGTTATTGAGGCTTTTGTAGCACATGGTGTCTAGTTTGTACTGTATGCGCTTTGATACAGGGAGCCAGTGAAGTTGTGCCAGGAGAGGAGATATGTGGTCAGCTTTTTTCTTTTTTAGTACAAGGCGTGCAGCATTGTTTTGAATGCGCTGTAGGATGTGAATGGTGGAGGCAGGAAGACCAGACAGGAGTGAATTGCAATAGTCAATGCGAGACATTATGAAGGAGAGAACGAGTTTTGCATTTGTTTCGACAGAGAGATACTTCCTGATCAGGCTTATACGATGGAGGTGATAGTAGCAAGATCTGGCAGTTTGAGAAACAAAGTTGTTCATGGAGAGGGTAGAGTCAATGCAGACACCAAGGTTTTTAGCTGAATCAGAAATTGGGACTGATGTGTTACATAATGGGAGAGAAAGAGGAGGCAGCTGAGAAAGTTTCTGACGGGTGCCAATGAGGATAGCTTCTGCAAGCTTTGGCAAAGTGAGCTTCCTGAAAGAGAGATGACGACGAAAATGGGGCGAGAGAGGGGGTCTTCCATTCTCTCTTGGTCCAGAGGCTGGGCTGAACCACCATCACCACCACCAACAAAGCACCACCAGCATCACCACCACGGCCACCACAACTACCACCATCACCACCACCACCATCACCACCACCGACAACCACAAATCACCACCACCACCATCACCACC
>JAPXFY010001629.1:32500-34154 GCA_030674185.1 Monoplex corrugatus | reverse complement strand
GGGCCCTTGGTGGATTGGGGAAGGTAAAGCAGCAAGGAAGAGGTGATGAGCACCCGCCCTCATAACCCTCTTTGTAAGTCAGAAGGTCAGAAGGTTCTAGGGTCATTCCGCCTAGGCACCTTCGCCTGGTGGGTAAGGAGTGGAGATATTTTTCCCATATTCCAGGTCTACATGTGTGCAGACCTGCCAGTATTTAAGGCCCGTTCGTGTGTGTACACACGCAGAGTATCAAATCTGCACATTAAAGATCCTGTAAATCATTTCAGAGGCTGATTTAAGGGAATAGGAAAACAACACAACTTGCAAGCAGCTGTAAGCTTTAAAGAATGGCTTGTGGCTGCTAACTTCTACTGTTGGAAAATAAAGTGTCATTACTGTTGGAAAATAAAGTGTCATTACTGTTGGAAAATAAAGTGTCATTACTGTTGGAAAATAAAGTGTCATTACTGTTGGAAAATAAAGTGTCATTACTGTTGGAAAATAGTGTCATTACCGGTGGAAAATAAAGTGTCATTCTGTTGGAAAATATAGTATCATTACTGTTGGAAAATATAAAGTGTCATTACTGATGGAAAATATAGTATCATTACTGTTGGAAATAAAGTGTCATTACTGTTGGAAAATATAGTATCATTACTGTTGGAAAATATAAAGTGTCATTACTGTTGGAAAATATAGTATCATTACTGTTGGAAAATAAAGTGTCACTACTGTTGGAAAATAAAGTGTCGTTACTGTTGGAAAATACAGTGTCATTACTGTTGGAAAATAAAATATCATTACTGTTGGAAAATACAGTGTCATTACTGTTGGAAAATAAAATATCATTACTGTTGGAAAATACAGTGTCATTACTGTTGGAAAATAAAATTTCATTACTGTTGGAAAATACAGTGTCATTACTGTTGGAAAATAATGTGTCATTACTGTTGGAAAATACAGTGTCATTACTGTTGGAAAATATAGTGTCATTACTGTTGGAAAATAAAGTGTCATTACTGTTGGAAAATACAGTGTCATTACTGTTGGAAAATACAGTGTCATTACTGTTGGAAAATAAAGTGTCATTACTGTTGGAAAATACAGTGTCATTACTGTTGGAAAATACAGTGTCATTACTGTTGGAAAATAAAGTGTCATTACTGTTGGAAAATACAGTGTCATTACTGTTGGAAAATACAGTGTCATTACTGTTGGAAAATAAAGTATCATTACTGTTGGAAAATAAAGTGTCATTACTGTTGGAAAATATAAAGTGTCATTACTGTTGGAAAATATAAAGTGTCATTACTGTTGGAAAATATAAAGTGTCATTACTGTTGGAAAATAAAGTGTCATTACTGTTGGAAAATATAAAGTGTCATTACTGTTGGAAAATATAAAGTGTCATTACTGTTGGAAAATAAAGTGTCATTACTGTTGGAAAATATAAAGTGTCATTACTGTTGGAAAATATAAAGTGTTGTTACTGTTGGAAAATAACGTGTCATTACTGTTGGAAAATATAGTATCATTACTGTTGGAAAATAAAGTGTCATTACTGTTGAAAAATAAAGTGTCGTTACTGTTGGAAAATATAAAGTGTCATTACTGTTGGAAAATAAAGTGTCATTACTGTTGGAAAATAAAATATCATTACTGTTCGAAAATACAG